>JAAOAS010000277.1:0-118847 GCA_013396035.1 Fusarium pseudocircinatum
TAGCATGGCCCCTGCACTAAGGATGACACATGCAATCAAAGAGACGCAAACCATTTTTTTGACCATTTTTACAACTTTTTAGTATTAGTTACTGCTGTATACAAGACATTGAAATGACTTAGTAAGGAGATGTCGCCAGAATGCTAAGTGCGCGGTCGCGTAATAAAGGTAATTGCTGCCTGGGGTAGCTTATACCATGTCGTGTATTAAAGTGTGTACCCTGGAGTTTAAACCTGTACTCTGTCGCCCATGGCTTAAGAGACTTATATATTGAGATATTTCTCTAAGATCCTTATATTAGGCTACAGGTAACTCTTGCATGTGTGCTGTGTCCTCTTGGTTTCTAAGTAGTAATCCCAAGCATCTTAGATAACATAGAGGTGAATCAGACTATTTCTCTTCCAATATACAACCATGCCTTCATCGTTCTCCTCGCCTATTGATCGCTACTTGGAACTATTCCAAATCCTGTCTCAGAACTCTGTAGCTATTGAGACCTGAACAGAGCAGATGCATAGATGTGCAAGTTCAAAGAAGGATCTTCATAAGCAGTGTTGGCTCTGGAATGGCTTCTTAATGTTGGGGTCGATGACATATGGTTGCATCACGTCGGAGGATACCCTCAAGATCAATAAAGTGCTTGTCTTACTGTAGCTAGAGAGTCGAGTTGGCGTACGATAAGAGCACAACACGGGACGGGCCGCCAGAGGGTTACGGTGGAATCTTGAGTCCACTTTGGGATGGCTTCGCAGCCCAGCCTTATGAGGTGACCTGAAGATAGGCTCAGTGGTGCCAATACGATCGCTCTCTCACCTTAAAGACAAGGCTGAAAGGGCGAGCATCGTAAACTGAACCAATGACGTATAACAAATCGCTGCCTAATAGGAAGTGTAAAGATCAACCATTTGTATTACTCACCCAGACAACAAACCAGTCACAAATGATGGTCACGTTGCAAAATGAGCCCCCAACGTGAGTGGATAGTGGGGAGAATTACAAGACATACGGTGAAACCATTCAATGAGCAAGTGTCTCAGGCTGAACGCCTCCCGTTTGATGACGAGCGCTTAACGACGCATCGAGGCTGACGTTCGCTCCTTCTTATTTTATGTACTTGAAATGTTTGTAATTGGCGTTTCAACTCTTGAAAATGCCGTCTTCCGAACTCTCAGTCGATAGCCAAGAAATAGCCCCAGAATTACGACAACACAGCCTAAAGATCGCCCTACCACGCAGCTCAGCCTTACCAACAGAGGCATGGTATAATATGCACCGTAAGCAGCAAATGCAACCAGATCCTCCTTTCATTTTCGAACCCTTACAGGGATTATTGTTTGGACTTTTTTGATACCTCAGTTTTTGATCATTCGTTTTGGCCCCCGCCAAGTTCGTTGGTTACGAGTCATAGCGTGAACGCTTCCATCTCAGCCTGATTTCTGAAACACCAACCGTCTTTTATATTTACCTCTTCTGCATCATAACTTCTTTCATTCTAGCTCTTTTTCTCTTTTCATTGGAAGGATCGTCTGCAGGACCGTCAAGGCATCATGGCGGTCCGCAAAGACAAAGACACAGCTGAAGCGCAGTTTGCGCAAATCCTCGACGATGCTAGCAAGCTGTACTCGTCCGATTCCAAGGACAAACTCGGCGATTTTCTTGACCCGCCTATAAACAACGTCACAGACCTGATCAAGCAAGTCGACAAGCAGAATGATCAGTTTACTAAATTCCGCGAGAAGCGACAATCGATCTTTAGCGCTATGGCAGCTTGCCTCACCCCCGTTGAAGTCATTGGTGAGATCGTGAGTGGTGCTGCGGCAGACTCATTCGCGCCAGCGGAGGGAATATTTGGCGCTGTTGCGTATCTCATTGGAGCAGCGAGAGATGTTTCCTCCGCGTATGATACGATCGTTGAGTTATTTGAACATTTGAAGGTGAGTAATATTGATCAACCCCGCGCGCTTGAGGCTTTACTGACAGTTGTAGGACTTTACATCACGACTTGATGTGTATGTTCAGTATAAGATGGGGAATGCACTGCGAAACAAGGTTGTCACTATTCTCGCCCAACTATTTGAAGTATTCGTCTTGGCCGCCAAGGAAGTTCGTCGCGGTCGCTTCAAGGCATACTTCCGTACAGTATTCGGCAAAGGAACGCCTGTACAGGAAGCGCTTGACAAGCTAAAGGCTCTTAACATTGGTGAAGAGAGGCAGGTTCTTGCAGATACTTATGGAGGTGTTAACAAGCTTAATCTCACCACGGAGAATATGCAGAGCAAGCTTGAGGAGATGAACCAGACTATGATGCAGATGAGGTCCGAAGGCCGTGAGCGTACTATCGCGGCGCATCAGGATAAACTCAAGGAGATTCTAGACCCTTCGCCGTTTCCTGAGGACTTCTTTGCTATGTTCAACAAGTCACGCGCGGAGTCGACCGGAGATTGGATCCTTACCGATGGAGGATTCAAGGCTTGGCTCGATAGGAAGACCAACTTCCTCTGGGTTACAGGTGCAGCCGGTAAGTGTCGCTGACCTCAATTTCTGAACGCCAGCCAACATTCTCGTAGGAACTGGCAAGTCGTATTTAACCACTAGACTCATGTCTTGGGGAACAGAACATATTTCGCGACTTGCGTACTTCTATTTCAGAGACAACAATCCCGAGACTCGTTCAGTTCTCCAAGCTCTCCGCGATCTCGCCTACCAACTAAGCGAGAGCGATCCTTTTTACGCCAAACAGCTTCTCAAGAATCTGCGCAGCATTGATGAGATCCGCACCATACCCAGCGCCTACCGAAAACTCTTTGTCCAGCCGTTCCAGCAAGAAGAACAACAGAAAGCGATTTACATCTTCCTCGACGGTATCGATGAGGCGGACTCTGCTGAAGTCGAGGAACTCCTCCAGCAAATGGGTTCGGATGATGATTCCGACAAGAGACCAAATCATGTCACGCTTCAAGTTGCTCTTATCGGAAGGACGTACATGACTGAGACTGTTACGTATACCCTCGATCCAGGAAATAGGGGAACGCAAGTCATCACAACCCTTCACGTCACACCCGACCGCAACGCCGAGGATGTCAAGTTGTACATCGAGAATAGCGTTTGGCACCTTCGTAACTTGAGCCGCACACCTCCCGACTTTCGACAAAAGATCATTGACGCCATGATCAAACAAGCCGACGGCCTCTTCATTCTCGCAAAGTTCATGCTGGAGGATATTAGTCGTAAGCGACATCCCCAGAGCATCCTCACCAGTCTGCAGTCATATCCCAAGGAGATCAACGGGATCATTGGACAAACGCTCAAGAACCTTTCGGAGACACTATATGAAGACCAGACAAGGGATCTGAACGAAATGCTCCAGTGGATCGCGTGTGCAGAAGAAGTCCTGTCACTCGAGCAATTAGAAGCAGTCCTTATCATGCGTTTCGGAGATCCTCCTTTCCACCTCGAAGAAACTCTGCGCGGTCAATACGCATGTTTCTTTGAACTCGAGCGCGAGGACGGTTTAACAACTGACGATCTCATTCGAGAGCATGAGAAGCAACAGCGCATTAAGAACGGCGATCTCGGCTCCGGAAGGCGTTCAAGTTCAGCGAGTCGCCCAGGGTCAGGACGAAGTGGAAGCCCCAAGAGTCCAACGGTCTTCGGCCGAAGTCCCGACCTGGGTCGAAACTTGTCTCCTCTACGTCGCACAAGCCCGATTCAGGCTTTGGGTCCTGGACGAGTTAGCCCTGGACGTGGTGTGAGTCCCGCTGCCAACTCCGACCTTTTTGACCCTATGAGTGAAATGGACTTCCGATCGAGCAAGACAAATACTTGGATTACTTTCTTCCACTCTTCCGTCAAGGAATTCTTCAGTACACAAAACTCTTCAAAGCTTGGTGCGGGCATTGGCTTCGATCCTCTCATTTCGCGCATTCACATCCTCAGGACTTGTCTGTCCATCTTCACTAACAAATCCGCCTTTGAGAAATACCGGCTCAGCGCTAGTGGTCGAGAATCCATGAAACAGTACGCCGCGTGGTATTGGCAGGAGCATTTAGCTGTTCTAGATCCCGCGACAGTACCTGCACCTGAGAAGAAAGAACTTGGAGGGTATGTGCACAAGATGCTCACTGATGAGAACACCATTCTCGACTGGACTCTTATGTATGAGAAGAATGACGAGGGTCTCGATGTCCTTACAGATGCCAACATGAAAGGTCTCAAGCGATGGATGGGGGATCCCGATGTCCAATCTTCTCTCAGTCCTGAAGCTCGAGAATGGGCCAGCAAAGGCGTCAAGGAATCCCCCGGTATCTTCAAGCCCATCGGAGATCTCTATGCTCGAGCGTGGCTCTCAGAAGACTTCAAGAAATACATCCCCACCCTCTTCTGCTTCAAGATCGTCCAGTCCATCGCATTCATGCAAGAGGGCTACTCCTGGTCCGACTGCAACACCCACTGGACTGAAATCCCTGTCGAGAACCGAATCGTCAAAGCAGCAGAGTGGGCAAAGATCCCAGAGAGTGCACACTGGCACCGTAGATTCGGAAGCACATATCTGACGAATGACATGCACAGCAAGGCGCTGGGCCATTATGATAAGGCTCTTGCTCTCGACAATAACAGTGTCGAGACACGTGGCCGTATCGCATACTGTCTTTCGCGTGACGGTCGCTTCAAGGAGGCTCTAGAACAAACTCTCAAATGTGAAGCGATTGAAGAGGAGAGTATTGCGAGCGGCAAGCTTGATGAGCAAGCTCTGAAGAGCTGCAAATGGCGTCTGTACAAGGACCACATTCTCATAGCCACTTGCTACGAAGAACTCCACAAAGTCGACCAAGCCCTCAAATACTTCCTCAAGGCGATGAAGAGCGCCAAAGTGGTCGGTCTGGACCGCAAAGAATGCAAGGAATATTTCGAGCCTGAACTCGGGTATCTCGAGCTAGTGGCCACAGAGAACCGACATGAAGCTGTCATTCAGTTCCTTAAACAGCTCTCGGAAGAGGTCACTGACCCAGAACACAAGCGTACAAGACTCGTTGACTTTTTGCTCGAGTTCCATAACAAACCTCTTGTCATAGACTGGATCCCCAAGGCAGCTAGCAAAGTCGGTGAAACAGACTTCATTTACGAGTCTCTTCTCTTCACGATTGAGGTCGCAACCGCAACTCGCGATCCCCTCAAGGCGCTGTATCTTCGTCTCGCACTTGGCGCAACGTACACGTATAGTCGCGATATTGATTCTGCGCTGGACTTGTTCGAAGGTATAACGCAACTTGGATACCGACCTCGTGGTAACGTTCCCACACGACAGGCTTATGCTCTCGCATTCCAGAAGCTTGCTTCCCTGTACAAAGAGCGTATTCTTCATGCCGGCTTGAGAACGCCTGAAGCAGACACTTGGCTTGAAGATCTTGAGAAGATCAAGCAGAAGCAAAGTCGGCATCAGAACCATGACATGCCGATCGAGATGGTTGGTTCAGACGTCAACATCGCAGCCATCTACATGATCCTCTTCAATCGCCTCCTCGGCCGAAGTTCTTCCACAGACCGCGATCTTCGGCAACTCATCAATGACAGTCTTGACATTCTCTCTGACGATGATGTCCAAAATGACGAATACGCCCTGGATAACCTCCTAGGCCTCTTCATTGCCGCCGACGACATCGAAAACGCTCTCGCCCTCAGCCAGTCCATGCGCAAAGTCGATCCCAAGGTCTTTACCTCGACTCCAGAAGACTCACCCGTTCTTTCACGCATCGAGCCCAAACTCCCCGAGATTCAGACGATGCGTCAAAACTGCGCCCAATGTCTAGATCTAATCCCTCCTTCAGACGAGTACTACATCTGCGAGTACTGCATGGAGACGTATGATGCAAAATGTATGGCCGTTATCAAAGGCGAAGGGAACAAGACGAGCGATCATAGAGATGATTTGATCTGTAGGAGTGATCATCAGTGGTTTGCTGTGCCCCCGCTGGGAAGAGTATTGCATAGGGGAGAGATATTGTTGGTTAATGGCAAGGTGGCGAGTTTCAACGAGTGGAAGGCTGGGTTGGAGCAGAAATGGGGGAGGAAGAAGTAGATGGGATGGACATGAATACCTAGGTATGAGAAATGAAGCATCAGTGGAGTTGTTCAGCATTTAGATGAAGTGTTGCTGCAATAGTTAGGCTAGCTTACGAAAATACACAAGCTTCTACTCGCAATGCATATGCTCACGAGCCTGCACAGGTTCAACACGTTTCACTTCCTCCATTTCAAAACAGTGATCGAAATGCTTCATAACAGCTTCCGGTGTCGGCAAAGAATCCTTGGTGCGACATGTGTTGCCTTGTCTGATGTCGGCTGTCCTGAAGGCTGAAGGACTGCCATACTTCATCACCATCTTGATCCAAGTATTCTGGCGATGACGGAATCACTCCTGTATGATCGCCTAAACAGTAAGAGATACTCTTCACGCTCATCTCCTGTGCTTCTAGAAGTTAGCAAAATTTGTGTATGCCAATCTCCAGGGGCCCGAATCTCCATGCATCATAAGCCGGAGAAGCACCAAGAGCAAAGCACACAAGGCCAAGGCCTCGCGTTTAGAACGAAGTATAGCAAGCGCCTCCCCCATTGAGGCTTCTATATTCTCAATTTTAATACCCACATCCTCCATCATATCGCGCGTGATTCGCAGGCCTTTCAGCTGAAACTCGAACGTACGGCCGAGTGTCGAATAAAACGAGGAGTGGCGTGTATCCGAGGTTATCCTTACGAAGAACAAGTTCTTTGGTGAGCTGGGGATTCAGTGGGCTATGGCCCCTTAGGTGACATTGGTTTATAAGAGCTCGTGAACGATCTGAGGCAACGAATGAACCTTGTCCACCGTTGTGCCTGGTGCGGGAGGCACTTGGTGATCTTGGCAGAATCTTTTCCAGTCGGTAAAGAGTTGTATGTTGGTAGGAGCTTTGACTCTGTAGCCATATCGGAAGTTGTGTACATCAAAGGCCCTCGCGACTTTCTGTTCAAAGTGTGCGCGACTTCTTACAACGTGAATCTGCCTGTCGAGATCAAACAACGGAGCCTTTTATCAGGTCGACATAAGTGTTCTCCCCAGTCAGCTCCAACCTTTTGTATTTATCGGCGTCTAAAACGTGCTTAATCTTCTGATCACGTCCATGAAGATGACCGCCTCGGTGGTATGGCTCGCGAGAGTTGGTGACAATTTGCAATCATCGTATTGTACAGATTTTACAGATTATGCCCTATGGGAAGTAAGCTATCCTTTTCTCATATAGCAGACACGCCACACATATGCAAGCCGTAAGCGTCTTTCCGGCATTATTCATGGCGGTCTCATAAAGAAACATGATCTTGGGCCGTGGTTAGAGCAATGCGTGTATCCGTAGCCTCGAACGTGCGCCGAGGTTGAAGTCGACTTGGGCCGTGATATGCCGACTCAATAACACCCGACGGGTTGGAACTTAACAACGGCATAATACTAGTTTAATTCTGAAATTAACTGCAGCTTTCCCTTATTTAGCACTCCTTATTAGATTTGTTACTAAAATAAGGAGGCATCCGTGACTGTTTCAACGGATTGCTCCCGGTGCCCAAGCATACATATGCGGAGTACTCCATAACACGCGGCGTCCAGCAGCCAACCACTGTAGTTACACTTACACTACAGCGACATCGGCGCACGTGTAAACTACAACAGCTCCCATCTGTGCCAAAAGTGACGAAATCCATCCTGTCCCACGCCCAAAAAAAAGTTCCCATTCCCGTCAACACCAACATCGCTTGCAGACCATAACCGGGCAGGACAGCAATCATGGCGTCGACAACACAAGCAGGCGAAAAGAAGAAGCAGCCCAGTCCCTTGCGATCCATCATCGCTGGATCAACTGCCGGCGCCATTGAAATTGGTATGCTCACACGACATGACTATGAAGATGTAGCTAACCAAGCTGTCGTATAGCTATTACCTACCCCGCCGAGTGTACGTTTACTCCCGTCGAGTCGACACGGACCTACCATGCTGATTTGGTGTAGTTGCAAAGACAAGGTCGCAGTTGAACAGACGGTTAGCTGAAGGACAGAAGCTCCCTTGGCCGCCTTTCGGCAAGCAGTGGTATGCTGGATGCACCACTCTCATCATTGGCAACGCAGCCAAGGCTGGAATCCGTATGCCGCTTCCCGAGTTTACGTCTGTCGCATTGACTAACAAGGGCCAGGATTCGTTGCGTTTGATCAGTACAAGGCGCTTCTAGTCGACGAGAATGGCAATCTTTCTGGACCTCGTACTGTCCTTGCTGGTTTCGGTGCTGGAGTCACAGAGTCTCTGCTTGCTGTGACTCCCACCGAAAGTATCAAGACCACTCTGTAAGTTGACTTAGTCCCCACCAAAACCCAAGCTTACAATCGCAGTATCGACGACCGCAAGTCCGCTAAGCCTCGAATGCGCGGCTTTCTGCACGCCGTTCCCATCATCGCCCGCGAACGTGGTCTCCGAGGTTTCTTCCAAGGATTCGTCCCCACGACCGCTCGACAAGCTGCCAACAGCGCAACACGCTTCACCGCCTATAATTTCTTCAAACAAATGGCCGAATCATACACAGCACCTGGCGAGAAGCTCGGTGCCGTTGGAACCTTTGCAATTGGTGGTTTGGCTGGTTTGATCACTGTATATGTGACGCAACCGCTCGATACTATCAAGACTCGCATGCAGAGTATCGAGGCGAAGAAGACATATGGCAACAGCTTCAAGTGCGCGACAACTATCTTCAAACAGGAGGGTGTCTTGACGTTCTGGAGCGGTGCGCTGCCACGTTTAGCTAGATTGGTAGTTTCTGGAGGATTGGTATTTACTGCCTATGAGCAGATCCAAGTGTGGTTTAACAAGATAGATCCGGATGAGAAGTACATCTAGACAGGGCTGAGCGATCTAGAGGGCGTTGGATATGGGCACATGAGCAAATACGGGGAATCGCTTTTGATACAATGTACAAGTACAATACATATACACGTCAGATGCCAACGTCCTTCTTTGGGACCCTCTCCATGCATTAAGTCGTTTTCTCGTCCTTCAATTACTGAAACCGAATCATTCCTGTTAATCGCTTGCCCAATCTCTCCAACCATGATCTGTTCGGCGCCTCGTCGATTTCCCTCACTAGATCCGCAAAATATGTCGGTTGACTCTTTGGCTCGAGTAATCTACCCTTGAGCTTGAACTGTATTATTATTAGCACGGGATTGTGTTCGCTATGTCGTGGCACGTACTCGATCGTTATATCGGTCTTGGAGGAGGAATTGAAGCGCCCGCGCCTTAAGAAGCTCCTCACGCTCCATAGAAGGCTTATAGTTCTGGAATCGCTCGGTCACGGCTTTGCCTAGGACATCTTGGAGTTGGTGATCGGGACGAAGCGCTTGCTTTGGCCAGCGCGCAAAGACGTCGGAGTAGATTTTTTGCTGCAGACCGAGAGTTAATATTTAATCATTGAACCACTAGAACAGACAACTGCTTACAGATAATGAGCGCGACATTGCGAATTGTGAAGATGTCTTTGCTAGGACTGGACCTCTGCAGCAGAATATCTCGACGTCAACCATCGAGAAATTCCATAAAACAGTGTGCCCATCATAGTGTCGATCTCTTTTGAAACTGTGATTGAAAAGCATATGATTGGGTCATGCGCAATTTGCCTCAGGCTGCCACGAGACCCTTGAAATGGATTGCCTCATCCATTCTTCAACCTGATGAGGACAAGTCCGTAATCTGATTCAGTGTGGAGGTGGATCCAACACTACCTGACACAGCCCACTTGCAAGTTCAAGTCAAGAGTCATACAAAGAATAAATCAGGTTCTTTTATCATTCTTCCACGATGTTCTATCAAGGACTCGCACTCGAGAACAACCCTTTAGATCTGGCTTTGTTGATGCCCCTGAACTTTGATTAGGGGCTGTGAATGAAAAGATTCCGTAAGCCAAAGTAGCATTACAGTGCGCCACGGCGTTTCAGTGGGCGGATACTTCGGCGTATCACCCCTGAAGACCCTTCTGGACCATCCCCTGTCATATTTCACACTGTGCCGATACCGAACCCGAATACAGCCGCCGTCCGCATATCGACTAAGGCGCTCGCCCCAGGCAGGCTTTCTCCTCCCGTCCTGTCGCTGTCTGTTTCGTAATCGTCAAACCTCAAAGTCAACGCAAGCACACCCAAACCCAAAACTAGACCTTTTCGCCGTCGTTCCTTGAAGATCCTCTTTTCTTTTTTTCCTCGCCCTGGTCCCGTCTCTCCTTTTTTTTTTCGTTCCTCAGTCTCTTCAACCTTCTGCTCTTCCTACGACATCGCGTACCTTTTCCTCTTGTAAAGCGGATTCGGGAGGCAGCCCGACACCGCCAGACGATTAGCCCATCATGTCCGGACGATACGAACGAGTGAGTCGCGCGATCAGCAGCGGTGTTTTGAACATACTAACAAGGTCTCAGATTAATGGTCAAGACGAGGAGGATTTTGACGCCCGAAACAACAACAATAACAACAATCTTTCTCATCCGATCCCCCACTCGCCACCTCCCTCGTTTCACTCTCGATCTTCTTCTCCTCAACCAACGCGCCAGGTCGATGCTACTCTCGCCGATGCCTTTGACGATGATGACGATAGCGACGATGAGGTTGATGATCGAAGGCGATTGATGCGACAGAATTCGACACCATCTATGGAAAATGTCAACACGGTATCAACACCTGCTCAACCGGCTGCTCCGGCACCAACGCCTTCCGGATCAAGGTCAACGAGAATTGTAGGAGGTGGTTCTGGATCAGATGGTGTTTTTGCCAATTTGTCTGCGCGCCCAGAGAGAGGGAACAGTGATCCTGAGAAAGACGAGTTACCACCGGTATGTTGCCCGAATTAACACTCTTTGGCTATGTGTACTAACTTTAATAGTCCTACGAGCAAGCCGCGGCCGATGCTGCTCCTCCATACTGGGAGACGACTATTCTCGCTCCCGGCATGGGAGGACCTGACGAGGTTTACATCGACGGCATGCCAGTTGGCTCATTCTTTTCCTTTGTCTGGAACGGCATGATCTCAACATCCTTTCAGCTCGTCGGTTTCCTCCTTACATATCTTCTCCACTCAACCCACGCTGCGAAGAACGGTTCACGCGCTGGTCTTGGCATAACTCTTATTCAATACGGTTTCTACATGAAAGGCGTTTCAGAAGACGAACCCCCAGCGATGAGCGGCCCCGATGGCTACGCCGCACCACCCGACCCCAATTCCCACAACTTCAAGCAAGGCGACGTAACAGACGATGATCTCGGCAGCATTAGTGGAGGCGAGTGGCTAGGATACGTGCTCATGGTAGTCGGCTGGTTCCTTCTTATCAAGAGTGTCGCCGAGTTTCTGCGAGCACGACGTCACGAGCAGCTTGTCCTCCAGAGCCCTGATCGCGGTCTTGGTGTACCGATCATCGCTGAGGGAGAGTCGAACGAGCGAGTAGTCTAAATTAGCGGATTTGAATATGTACAACAATACCATTATATCATGGAAGCGCATCAGTCGAGAGACGTAGGCGTTGGCTCTTTTCCTTTGGCGTTTCTTGGGTGGATGGATGGGAAGGATATTTTGGTTCCTACTACAAGCTTAGTGTTTGGCGCGTCACACGCAGTTTCATACGTCTCTATATATGTCTCTTAACATGATTTTGGTTGTATTTATCCGTATGATTGGCAGCCTGAGAACCGTAGATATAAAGGGCTCATCATTAATGAGACAAGAATCCTCGTTCTTCCTGTTCTCGTCGTCCGTATTAAAGCTGAATTATCGGAAATCTGATACGAAAGATCAAAGCCTCTATTCCCGAATCATCCTCCTCCCCAGTCTACTATCCTGGTAGTGAACGATCTCGTAAATTAAAGCCCCTGTTAGTGAATGTCAGTGGTGATTTGGGCTGTGGGGTTACCCGTCGCCGATCCCCGTATTACGGAACGGCCCCGCACAAGCTTCGGCTGCTCGGGCTACCTTAAGTAGGTACGATATGATGATAACATTACAACTCACTCCTGCCTCTCCAGAATCAGTAAAACATTACTCATCATCAGTTCTGCCTCTTAAATTCTCCTACTGCTTTTCACGTCACTGAGATCCGCACCGTCATCGTGGCTTTCATCAAGAAATCACTCCATCTCTCCTCTTTTGTGTCTACGCTCTACAGAAACACCTGTCGACTTACACACCAGAGACTCTTCAGTATCAACATGGCGTGGACATGCAGCGGAGACACTAACTCAGCTCTTATTGAGAACATGTGGAAGAATGGTCTCATTACCGACCCTCGAGTGAAAGAGGCATTCCTCAAGGTAAACTTCCCGTCCCCGTCTCTAAACTCATACTGATCATCCAGGTTGACCGAGCTCACTACGCTCCATCCATGCCATATGAAGATTCGCCACAGCCCATCGGCTACTCAGCAACTATATCTGCCCCCCATATGCACGCCTCAGCCATCGAGCATGTTCTCAGCTATCTTCTCCCCTCATCGACATCACCGGCCCCTCGGGTCCTCGATATCGGTTCTGGATCTGGGTATCTGACTCACGTTATGGCTGAGCTTGTTGGTGAGAAAGGCCTCGCAGTCGGTCTTGAGCATATTCGTGAGCTGAAAGAACTTGGTGAGACAAATATGTCGAAGAGTGTGGAGGGACGAAAACTGCTCGAGAGTGGAAAGGTGAGATTTAGATTTGGTGATGGTAGAAAAGGATGGGTTGAGGAACCCAGAGAAGGGGAGAAGAACGAGGGGACGGGTTGGGATGTTATTCATGTCGGAGCTTCTGCGGTGGAGATTCATCCTGAGTTGTTGGAGCAGTTGAAGGCTCCTGGGTGGTAAGTAAGATCGTGTTTGTGCGAGCGAGTATACTAACAAGCTATAGTATGTTCATCCCTGTTGATGATGACAAGATGGGTTACAATCAGCACGTTTGGAGAATTGAAAAGGATGGAAATGGAGAGATCACCAAGAAGAGGTTGTTTGGAGTTCGCTACGTGCCGTTGACTGAGGCTCCGAAGGCGTAGGGCGGCAATCTCACGATACCCTTCCTGTACTGACTCATTACTCATTTGGGAGATTGTAGCATATTGTCAAAGTTGGCATTTTATAGTATGAACAAGTCAGCAAGCTACCCATTGTTTCCGTTTCCGTTTCCGTTTCCATCAGATCATGAACCATTCCCAGCCGTTAACTCCAAAATATGGAAGCAAATATGCCCATTCTTCCTCCATTTTGCCAGCCATTACCCTCTCTCCCCTTATTTCTCATAGAAAACGCAACCCAAAAATCACGGCCGCGATGGCTGATAGTATACTTGGTGAGTACAATCTTGGGCTCTCACTCGCAAGGCCTGGTGCAGCCTTGGACCCTTCGCCAGAAGATCCCTTTTCTGTGTCTGTTGTTCCACCTTGGCCACCACCAGCTCCTCCACTACCACTCTGTCCTCCTTGCCCACCAGAACTGCATCCACCAGACGGGCAAATCTTGGCAGTTGAGTTCCCAGCAGGCGTGGCGATCGGAGCCGGCGCAGCTTTACATCCTTCGAAAGGACAAGGACTCCCAGCTTTCCTCTGAACTGCTGTAGGAGTCGGAACAAACGTCGCTTGTCCACAAAGCGTACATGGAGTCTGAACCACTGGTGGAATAGTTCCATTCTTTGCACATCCTCCATCACAGCCGTCGATCTGATACAGACTCAAGACGTCCTGTCCTCCACACTTGCCGCTGGTCTCATCGCCGGCGATACAGAGCTCTGTGCAGCGAGTTTTATCGACGAGTTCGAAAGATGCAGATGCGCTACCGTTATCGCAGTAACATGTTCCACTACCAATGGCGACGAGACTACCTTTAGCGGCACAAGCTTGAAGGCATTGATGAGTTGTGAAAGGTGAGGGGAGGGTTGTTGCTGAGAAGGTTGAGGTTTGGGAGATGCAGCCGATGTATTTTGGGGGAGGTTGAGGGAGGGCGACTGCGAGAAGGACCATGGGAAGGAGGATTAACAGATGCATCCTTGTAGTCATCATTATGAACTTGTGTGAATAGTGGTTTTGATGTCGATAGTATGCGTGGTAATTGTTGTAAGTAGTATGATTGATAATGATGTTTAGCCAAGCGATCTGCAAGTCTTATATACTCTTGTTCCATCCCAGCCTCGTCATTGTCATCTATTCACAGCATTTCCATGATAAATCTCTTTCAATGGATAGCATTCTTTATTCCCGGGCATAATAGATCTAGAAATGCCAAATTATGGGGTTTGCGTTCCAATCCGCGGCAGACAATGTTGGCGTAGTGGCAGGCACTTAGTAGCAGATATGTCTCAGACGTCAAATCAGGAATGCTTACTTGGGATTGATCAGGTTGGTTAGTCAATCTCAAACTCATTGATGGAATTCTTTTTGGAATAAAGAGTGAATTGTTCTTCATTGTCATTTACTACTTCGACGCATATAAGCTGCAATGAAATGAAGGGTTTACATTCAGCTAATAACATTCTCAAAGACCAACCCAGACCTGATATACCGTACAGCTGCCTTACAATTCTTCATGTCTCAAGTGTTTTCTCCGAGCCCTAGCACGCATACACCACCGTCCCTTGAACCTTACCAACCACAGCGGCTCGTTACCAGCCTCATCCTCTAATTCTCGTTCTTCTTGCAATTTGGCGTAACAGTAGGAGTTACATACTCCGTCCCACAACCAACAGGACAATCCTCACCGCAAGGGTAGCTGGTCGTGACCGTAGCAGGCGATTCGGGGCATCCGCAAACTGAACTCACCGTCTCCAAGCTCAGACACATCGGCCTAATACAATCAGAGCAAATAGTCGCTGTTTCAGTGACAGTAGGACACTTGGGTTTCTTGGTGACAGTTCCATAGGCTGAAGCGTAGGTGTAAGAAGTTGCGCAGCCATTGGGACACTTTGACTTGGAGCAGGGGAATGATGTGCCAGAGGTTGGGACTTTGGAGGGGCAGTTTCGCTGTGAGGAAATGGTCTCGATGGTAAGACAGGCGGGAACAACGCAGGTTGTGCAGAGAGTTGCAGTGGTTGTGACGGTTGGGCAGGGCTTGGGGGATTTCTTTGCGATGGTGGGAGAGCTGAGTGTGTTAGTTGGGTGTGTTCAAGTATGGAAGGGAGGGATTACATTGCGAGAAAGGCTGTGAGGAAGTAGAGAGACCACATGTTGTCAAGGTACGCAGGACTATATTTTAGTTAATGAATTGTCAAGAATAAATAAAGGTGTTTCTAGTATTTCTGAGACTTATTGGCACCAGAACCCTCTTTCAATCCAGCAGCAACATCGTCACCTCTTATACTTAAACCCTCACACCTTCAAAATACCAACATCGTCAGCCCAGACCGAAATACGAGGTTTTGCAAAACCTATCACAAACGCTGCCGACGATCCGATCTTTGTAGTCCAAACAGAACCTCAGTTTCGAAATGAAGGAATGAGGATGACAGCCGGTGATGTAAGTGAAGCACGTGGATTGGCTTGGGGGTTGAAAAGATGGCGTAGGGGGGCCCTGAAGATCACTCTTGGGTAGACGCATTGAGCGTTGGCATTTATGTGAGGGGAAGGAATACGAGCGATATGATGTTGGGATTGCCAAATTGGGGTCGTGAGTGTTTGATTTGGGTGAAGCTATATTTAGATGGCTTGTTGCGGTGATGATCATTGTTTTCGAGTATCTGCTGTGCTTCTAATGCTGTTCAGCTTTGCGTACTCTACGTGAGTCGTTGTCCGCTGCAGAGTTGGTCTGTCAATACGATGGCAGTAAGACTAAATGAGGCCTTCTTTTTGTGGCAGAGAGTAACACGACGGACACTTTGCAGATAGAATGGTGGGATCAACTCTGTGCACAACGAAGTCAATGCGTCTGATTGTCATGGTCTATCATGGCCCTTCACAAGAAAAGCAAACGAGCCTTGAGGCAAGTCCCAACCTTCTAAAGCCTTTTGGTATAATCCAACGCCTAACATGCTCACTTCTTTTCCTCTTTCTCCCTCTTCCACTCATCCACAACCTTCTGGACAACCTTGTCGAGCTCCTCATCCTCCAATCCCAACTCCTTCATCGCAAACGCATCTCCCCTCTTCGGCCACTCAGCATCCAGCGCTCCCAGCACAAACACAATCTCCTCCATCGCATGGTGGCTATACTCCACCGCTAGCTTATTAACCTCCCTCTCCAAGAAGGCCTTCGAGTCTACAAACTCCTTCTTCCACTCTACGCCTGTAGCTTTCTCCAGCGCCGCTACAACTTCAAGTTGGGTCTTGCAGAAACTTTGGACGTAGAGAAGGCGGTTCTTCGTTGGATCGGGACGCTTGAGGACGGCGACTAATGCTTCGGCGACGCGGTGGAGTGTAGATGCTGAGGCTGGGATATCGCCCTTGTCCAGGATGACAGCGGTGTTGGTCTCAAGATCCGTATGCAGCAGACCATCGAGAATACCATAATCGAAGAAATGCCCACAGACGAGTGATGTCCATGAGAAACCAGGGTATTCCTTCGCAAGCTCGACAGCTTTACTCCTTACAGTATCCTTGTCACGATATAGCTTCAACAGTTTCTTCGCCTGTTCACTCTGCGCATCACAGCTCCCAAAATCAGCTGGAATGAACCTCTTAACACCAGCTTTCGCAGATGCTTCGGCAAGACGTAAGTGCTGGTCAACAACGCCTGTCAAAGGAAATGAAGCGATGACAGCATCTTGGTCTTTCAAGATTGGGATCAAGCCTTCAATGGAAAGGTCATCGGGGATCGTGACAATATCCACGGAGGATGCGTGCGCAGGGGTAGATTTGGACGATGCGCGCTTGGCGGCGGAAACAGAGAAGGAGTTTGAGGCGACTAGACCCTCGAGAAGGACTGTGCCTAGGTTGCCGTTTGCGCCGACGAGGAGGACTTTGTTGATGGACATGATGGAATGACAGGCTGCAGATGGAGAGGGAGGTCGGTGAAGATGCTGGGATCAAGCAAAAGGTACGACACCGCGGGGTAGTTTAGCTACCTAGGTAGGTATGTAATGCGGGGTACATTTCGCAATTGATCGTCTCCGTGATCTAAAGCTCCAACTACTCGCAAAAAGCAATCAAGACATCGGGATGACTCTCCGACGCCAGAACACGGAAAGTCACCCCGAAAGTGCATCTCTCCCATCGCGGAGGCCTTCCGCCGTCTCACTAGTGCAAAACAAACCAGCACAAACATGCCCCTGTGATAACGTTCCCAATTAGGTAAATGCACTAGCTAGATCTGCCGGACTTCGGTGTTGATATTCGTATTTTGTTGCTCCGTGTCCGAGTGTGACGCCGGGTCTTAGCGCGCGTATCTCCGGCCGCGAGGTCCCACAAAAAAGTCCGAGACGACGCGGGGAGCCGATATGTGTAAGGGGAAGTGATGTCTATGACGGCGAGAGTTGAGGCTGAAAGCGTTGATTGGGAGGGGGAATCGTATAATTTACGGATAAGAGTATGGGCTGCAAAAGGAATCAGTGTCAGCAGTATAAATGTAAGTTTATACAGATTTGAGATTGGCGATAAATGTATTTAGCATTGCTTGTATTAAGAATATCGATCCAATGCCATTTCCCATTGTTGTCGACCAAATGAGAATTACAACATTCTTTCTACGTACTCATTTCCGTTAACGAAAATACCTCCGCCAAGATGCTTCATTACTTCAAAGCCTATCAAGCCCTTGAATACGTGCATATCTATCTCGTTGTAAACATTACTTCATGTGTTACCTTGGGGGCCAATGATTCTTGATCTTCTCCTCTATTGAGATCCTCGCGTGGAAGTGTTCTTAAGTCCGCCCCGTGCGTCACCCCATTCGTTACAGTCTCGCTTCATCGCAACCGTCTTGTCGCACTGGGGTAACTACCTCACATCACACCTGCACATGTGAATCAGTGGCACGGAGAAAACAATGTGATATATAAAATCCAACCCCCCCTCTTCATTCTGTCCCAGTTCAAGCCACCTACAACACCATCATCGACATGATCGACAACAAAGAAATCGTTCTCATCACTGGTGCCAACACCGGCATCGGCTTTGAGACTGTCAAAGCTCTTTTCGCTTCTCCCAAGGCTTACCATATTCTACTTGGAAGCCGTGATCCTGCCAAGGGAGAGAAGGCTGTCGTTGAACTGGAGCGCAAATGTCCTAGCTCCAAGAGCAGTCTGGACGTGGTTCAGATTGACATCATTGACGATGAAGCTATCGAGAGACTTTTCGAGCATGTGAAGGAAAAGTTTGGAAGAGTTGACATTCTCATTAACAACGCTGGTAAGTTTTCAACGTTCAAATCCAACACTTATGCTAAACTTTACAGGCGCAAACTTTGATGCGTTCAACGATGCCAGCGATCCAAAGAAAGCTCGCGAGCTTTTCAACAAGTCCTACGACGTCAACGTCTCGAGCACGCAAGTCATGACTTCGGCTTTCGCTCCTCTCCTCATCGCCTCGAAATCCCCGCGCCTCCTCTTCTTGACCTCCGGCCTTGCGACCCTCGAAGGTGCACACAAGTCGTACTTGACCAAGCTCGCCGGCGAGGTTCCCCGGGGCTGGCCCAAGGAGGGAATCCGCACAGCTGTGGCTTATCGATCATCCAAGACCGCGCTCAACATGATGATGCTTTCATGGCACCATCTTCTCAAGGGCGACGGTGTCAGAGTCTGGTCCATTAGTCCTGGCTTTTTGGCAACGAGCCTCGGAGGAAAGCCTGAAGTGCTCAAGAAGGCTGGAGCTGGTGATCCAGCAACCGGTGCGGAGCTCATCAAGAATGTTATTGAGGGCAAGAGAGATGAAGATGTCGGAAAGGTTATCGGACAGCCTGAATGGGTTGGAGAGACTGGAATCCAGGCATGGTAATCCTATACTACTAGGATGTCATTATAAACATGACTCGAAATAGCAAGACCTGGAGTTAACAACGACACTATTAGCAATTCGGCGAATTTTCATGTTGACGTGTAAATTCTTTCAGTGACAGCATTTAGCAAAGCCACATTGATGATGTACCCATCGTCCGCTATCATAAGTCCCTACCACAGAACAATCATAGCGTTAGTCTTGGTGATCCGAGCGCCCTAAAGAAATGAGATGGAAAAAAGAAACTTCTGTTCGCTCCCTTGGCAGTTTATGCGCTGAGAGAATACGTCATTGCAACTATCCAGCTCAACCTTTGTGTCATTCGCTGGCAGTTTGTGGAGGGATGTTCCATGTAAGCGGAAGTTGAGTGACGGCGTATTGCACAAGACCAGCTTCTAGAGATGGGGATAGACCCTTGCTGGACATGTGATGAGAATCAGGGTCGAAAGGGTTTATTCTGAGAATAGAATAAAGAGGAAGATGGAGGTGGCTTGGATTACGAGAGATGAGGATGACCTAAAGACAGTGTGCAAGGGAGTTGGTACGGTATTTAGCAGAAGTCATTGCAGCGTCACAGTGCGATGATTTCAACTCCCGGGACCCTTTCGGGCCCGGCATCGCAACCCCTGATCCACAAAGTGACGTCGGCAGTGCCGCGGAGTGCGTTGCGTACTCCGGACGCGTCTCCACCGCCTCCGACTTTCTGACTCCAATTCATTGAATACGCTCATCGCTATGAAAGTGCCAGTATCACAAACCAAGCAAAAGCTTCCAAAGCAAAAAATAGCAATGAAAAAGGACAACAGTAGGCAATCACACTAACGTCTCGGCGCATGAAGCATCTAGAACATCAAATATGGACCCTGCCAAGAATTCAACAGCTCAAGAAATAGGCGGCCGTTTTTAATATTTACTTGTCAGGCACGGCACGGCGCAGCACAGCCCCCGATGCTGAGCTGACGTTGGGTTTTCGCCCTCAGCTTAGGTTCCCGTTAATGAATCGTAGGCAGTTAATAAATGGGTAGGGGAGTAAAAATGCAAGGCTGATCCTTTTAACCCAAGTACGCAAGGATTGTCTGCGTCTTGTTTCTTCTCTTCACTTGCTCTTCTGCCACGTCGCATCACTCACTGTTACTGTTGCTATACATTGCCCGTTTTACATATTAGACTCTCGTCTTCCCCTTCGGCCCAACGTAACGCTTAATACCTTAACTTTACCTCCGTACTCGAACCTAATTGATACCCCAGCTTTCATATTCTCTTCGGTTTTCTCTTTTCTATTTTGCGAATATTCTGCCGGCACTTTCTTTGCCCCGGAATAAACGAGGTTGGAGGTGGATTATTTACTTGCGTCGCCAACCTCCCGCTCTCGGGCTTCTTCTCACTTTCTCGCCCCCGCGTCCATCATACCTTTTCAACATACACCATCCAAGAATGGAAGCTCGCTCTCTAACAGCACTAAATAACCTCGCGGGCAATCCGCCTCAATATCCTATCAACCCAGCGCAGGAGAAACAAGACCCTCTAACGCTCTATATCTCGAGAGTACCGGGCACTCGAGGTAAGACAACACCCCTCTCAACCCCCACCGGGTCTGACACTAACACCGCCTCTGAACACAGATGTCATTCTATCACCTTTCAAACCACAACTAAAAAATGTTACCGCCGAAGATGTCGCCAGCTGTCTCTACTATGTTCACTTCGAAGCGCCGTCGCTAGAACCTGCTGGGCCACCACGAGATGACGAGCACCGATCTTCGAGCGATGAGAGCTCGTCAATACGGAATATTAAGAGGAAGCCTTTGCCTGGTGGCGCAAGACCATTGACGCCTCCTCCGACCGATCATCTTCCTGTACCTGGCTACGGAAACGAATACCAGGACCCTACGAGAAGACGGGGCCTCTCAGTCAATTCGACCTTTGATCCTCGACAAACGTCAGCACGGCGTGATTATGAGCAAGAGGAAGAAAGCCCAGTACTGCCACCTCGACCGAAGAATGTCCCCAGAATCCAGACTCCGGAACCTGCTGTAGCCCGGAAACCACTTGGACCTCGAATGACATCGAACAATGCCTCGACACTAGGCGACCATCCTCTCCCGCCCCTTCCACCTCCCAACCAGGGAGGTCCCGATTTCGATCGAATGCGTGCGACGAGTCGCCCTCCTCTACCGAATCGAAACACCGAAAACCGCTCCCCCTCACCTCGAAAAAGCTATGAAGGAAAGCAGCCTTTTACATTAGCCCTAATCCGTCGTGATCCCAGCACAGGAAATCAGTGGAACGTTGGACATATTTCGTCTTTCCAGTCTGAAGCACCACCACCTGATCAGGACGATGCGAACCCACTGTTCGCCTCTGTGCCGCCCGTTGCGCAACCGCCAACTTCCGGGAATCCACCCATAAACGTTCAAATCGAGACTCTTGGTTATGGAAAGTTCCGTGGTATGCCTGCGCGACGGAGTTTCGATGCGGGCCCAGGCTCAGATATGACCCAGCCACGGGACGGTGGTGTCGTGCTGCAGAGACAAGTTGCAATGGCTTATGGGAAAAGCTGGGCCTCGAATTGGCGAGAGAAACTGCAAGACGGTGCTGGAAAGGGGCATGGGCGACAGGGTAGTGTTGGATCGATCGAATCAACCGAGGGCTCATCCCCTGTTGAGCCTGCGATCTCAATGCATCCAGGTCCAGGACTGAGACCTCGGGGATACATTTTTACCAGCCCCTGGAACGGAAGATGTGAATTCCGTACAGGAGCTGCTGGTCGAAGCTTGCGCTGCTATCACATTCTGCATGATGATAGACCGAGCAATCCTCTGGCTGAGTTCAGTCAGGGGCAAATCCAAGGTGGTGGTGGCGGTATGCCTATGAGTGAACTCCGATTCAATCTTCCTACAGCAGAACTCTTCAAGTCTGCTGAAGGTCGTGAGGAAGTCAAGACTCAGCTCCAAGGACATTTCAACAAGTTACTCCGCCGCGACGAACGAGGCGATGGTTACGATAACGACGGCATGGTTTCACCGTTCGACATCAATCTTGGAAAGGAGAAAGCCGGCGGTGGCAACCGAGGGAAGAGAGCCAAGCTGGGCAAACTCATCATCTATCCTGATGGACTTAAGATGCTCGATCTACTAGTATCTGCAAACATGGGCCTTTGGTGGCAAGCTTGGGAGAAGAGTTTTTAGGAAACTCGTGACCATCTTAACCAATTTTTGAGATACCTACATGATTTCTGGAGTTTTTGTTTTCGTTTTTGTAATGCTGGTGGTTTGCATGTTGGCTATTTACGTAGAGGGAGTTGCCGCGAGGACTGAGACGACGTAACGATCATATGGAAACGACTGAAATACCAAAACATGGCAATTGGATGATTTATAGATAAACTGGTCTTAATTACATTAATTTTTCTTATTAATATGCGATCATCATTGGCTCATGATGTTGAGTGACAATGAGGTTCAACTGATGTTGATCACGTGGAAAGTCACGAGAGTCATTCCAGCCAATCAACAGCCTAGAGTTGTAATCCCGCTGAGCAACTTTCGTAGCCGAACACATCCATCACGTCAAATCCTCGCCTCCCGCCCAGCCCGTCCGCCTCAATTGACCCCGGGACGTTAAGTCAATTGACACTCCTTCGAATCTCCCCTCCTCCTCGAACATCTTCCTCGACACAATGGCCCACGCACTCATCGCGCGACGCCAGCTCGCCTCCGCTGCCACCAGCAGAGCTAGCATCCTCGGCCTGGTCCAACAGCGAAGCTACGCGACGCCCCATGGACCTCCTCCTGCCAACTTCCGAACGAGCAAGCCTGTGCAGTGGACCTGGGACAGGGAAAGCACCCTCGATCGCATGGGAAAGTTTTTCCTCATGACGGAGATGGCGAGGGGCATGTATGTTCTGCTTGAGCAGTTCTTCCGACCACCGTATGTTATAAAGAACTTGAAAGCTGAGGGAGGGCAATTGGACTGACGCAGGATTAGTTATACAATTTACTACCCCTTCGAGAAGGTATACGACATCGAACGAAGCTACATACGCAAATAACTGACCCAGTTAGGGCCCTATTTCCCCTCGATTCCGTGGCGAGCACGCCCTTCGACGATACCCCTCCGGTGAAGAACGATGCATTGCTTGCAAGCTTTGCGAGGCTGTACGACACCACATCTCTCAAGTAGCAGCTAGGTTGCTGACACCAATGAACAGATCTGCCCCGCCCAGGCCATTACCATCGAGGCTGAGGAGCGAGCTGACGGATCCCGCCGAACGACCAAGTACGATATTGACATGACTAAGTGCATTTACTGCGGTTTCTGCCAGGAGTCCTGCCCCGTCGACGCTATCGTCGAGTCACCCAACGCCGAGTACGCCACCGAGACCCGAGAAGAGCTTCTTTACAACAAGGGTGCGTTTCCTACCACGTCCACAGCCTGTCTTGGTCGATGTTCCGAGATTATCATACTAACAGTCCAACAGAGAAGCTTCTCTCCAACGGCGACAAGTGGGAGCCTGAGCTTGCAGCTGCTATTCGCGCCGACTCACCATACCGATAAACGATACGAAAAGGAAAGGGAGAAGAGGAAAGCATGGTTTTTATGTTGTTTTGTTTGTTGCCTCGGTTCGTTTGAAACGTTGCTATTGTAGGAACAGGAGCATTTTTTGGTGGAAAGGCGGCACAGGATACGATGAGGCTTCAGACGGAAGGGATGGGTGGGTGTACATAATCTAGATGTCCAAAAATGCCCCTTTGTCACTCAATTGGTTGGTTTGTGTGAAACCGACGGTGGGAGAAGTCATGGTCAAGAGGAGCAGTGTACAATCTGGGTACAGTGGTGAGGTCAGTTGTTTGGTGTTGTGATCACTAACGGGCGTTTCAGCAAGTCAACATGATAATCATGATTCATTCAACTAATTATATACAACGAAAGGCTCAGTCTAGGCTTATTTGGGAGCTGGGTATGCGCACTTCTTAACCTCAGGCTTGGTCTCAGCAGCCGCAAGAGCAACCTCAGTCAAACCAGAAGCGACCTGCTTCATCCACATATGGTACTGCTTCTCACTGGGATAGAAAGGACAAGCTGCCGAACCACTCTCCTCGCCAAACTCAATAGTGTAGCTCTGCAGCTTGCTCTTACCGCAAGCCTTGCCATAGAATCGGCCGAGGGCGTAGTCAGTGCTGGCTCCGGAAGTAGGATATAGACCAACAGCCTCTTGCACGACATACTTGGTGGTACCAGCGCTCTCCATGGACTTCTTCATGCTGTTGCCGACCTTCTTCTGGACGTTGATGTCCTTGGAGGTAATGTACTCCTTGTACTTAGTCTTGGGGGTCTCAGCGTCGCCGAGAACACCACGACGTCCGTCGAACTTCTTGTTCGCGAAACTCTCCTTGGGGTCTTTGGTCTGCGCATCATCATCACCCCATGCGTAGAGAATATCGCCGCCGAAAGAGTGCAGGTCGACGAACCAGCTCAGACTCTTGTACTTGTCCATAACCCAGACGACGTTCTTGGTCTCTGGCTCTGACTCAGGGCTAGTACCGTGGAAGACCTCACTGGTAGGATCCTCAGAGGCAACGGAGCTCAAATCAATACCAGAGTTGAACGCCTTCTTGTAGTTGAACAAGAAGTCGTAGTTGCGGTTGATGTCGATTCCAACCGCATCAGGGTTACCCTTTGAGCTCTTGGGGTTACGGTTCTTGCGCCAGCATGAGTTGGTGGATTGATCGTACTTCACACCATCTGGGTTGATGATGGGAAGGACGACGATACCGCCATCAACGGCCTTGCGGACTTGGGCAGCAGTGAAAGTAGTTTTGCCATACTTAAGACCCTTACCCGCCTTACGGGCGTGCAGAAGGTCAGATAGCCAGTAGACTACATGATCGGGGCCACCACGCTCACGCGCATGGGCGCCGCTAATGATGAAAAACTTTGGGTTCTTTCCAATCTTTGCACCAAGGGTCTTTACACCCTCATAGGTCTTGTAGGGAGGACGAATGAGCTCAACCTCCTTGAAGTTCTTAGCAAGACCCTCAAGAGCGGAAGAGACCTCAGCGGGAGTGAGAATAGACTTGAGGTTGCGGTCTGAAGTAGAAAGGCCCTTGGGGACGATAGTGCCCTTCTTGAAGCGATCGCCCGTTCCGATGGGGAAATCGGGTTCGGGGCGGGTGGCTTGTCTAGCGGCGAGAACTGCAGCGCGCTCCGAGTGGGGGACTGAGTCGGAGGGGATAAGACAGGCAGAAGCCGAAAGAGCGTAGGCTAGGAGTTGAAGCTTCATGATTGGAACCCGATGTAAAGAAATACCAGTAAAGGGATGAGGAGTGAGGAGGTCATAATAATGGGAGAAGAGGGTTATATTTAAGCTTAAGCTTAAGACAATTGATCAACGAGACATTGGATCTCCTGTACGACGTTGGAATTCTTGGCCCTGTGAATCAACTGGATTCCAGTGGCTCTCCTTCCTATCTCAGCCAGCTTCCCGTAAACAAAGTCCCCTGGGGGCACGGGCAGACTGTTTGTGGTAGGTGAAGCGATAGATAACATGCAGCAAGGGGGCATGATTGGATGAGTACAAGGAACGTTTGTAGACGATCTTTTGGTGATTGCAATCTGACCCGGGGAACATAGACAAGGGACATTCATGCTGTGTAGGTAGTTGGTGCTTATTGGGGGAATTAGAAGCTTGGCCGTGAAATGGAGAGATGGAGATGGAGGTTCAGGGTAGGGGATGTAAGATGGCTGGCGGTATGGTCTTATCTGCAGTGCATGGGAAAAGAGTTACGAATACTAAAGTTATCTTTAATCTACCAAGCATTGCAGTTTTGAATTACCATTTCATATTGTCAACTGACAGATATGAGAATGCCTTAAGTGCGTATTTGGTAGATTTGTTAGTTCTCTTGTCTAACATGTCGGTTGTTTCCCCAGATTGATAGAGACCAATGAGGACAAGTTCGATTATGCTGACTAGACTACAACCAGCGTTTCAATCAATAAACACCATAAACCTTATAGAGAACGTCTTGCAAATTGACTTTCACTTCAATTCCACTTCCTCGTAAATTCTCATTGAACTGAAATCTTCAATGCCTTTCCCTTCCTCGGCCTCATCACCCAATCACACGTGTCCCCTCGCTGACGTATACCGGAGCGTTCCCCCGGCACAGTCACGTGATTCGTCCCAAACCGAGCTTAGCTTAGCTTTCTCCATCGGTACAGACCAGTCAACCCGGGTAGCAACGAGAAATTTATCATCACCTTCAACCTCATCATCCAAACTCCACCACCACCCACCGACGTCAATTGACCCTTTCCTCCTCGACAACCGGGAAAAGAGAAAACACAGCAAAAATGTTCCGATCAGCAGTCCTCCGATCCGTCCGCGTCGCCGCCCGTCCCGCCATGCGCTCATTCGCCGTGGCGCCCCGCGTCGCTACCGCCGCTGTCCCCAAGATCCAGAGCTTCCAGGCTGTGCGGTTCTACAGCGCTGGCGGTGCGCTCAACAAGGAGGAGGTTGAGGGCCGAATTATGAGCTTGTTGAAGGGTTTCGACAAGGTGAGAAATCATCTCTGAGATGGCAATGGATTCACCGAGAGAACCCCCCTCCAAATTGCCGATCTGATAAACCAGTAGCTAACGATAGTCTCAGGTTAACGATGTTTCCAACGTACGTTTCGATAATCAACAGACTCGAATGTTTACCTAACAATCCGCAGATCGGTACCAGCGCTCACTTCGCCAACGACCTCGGTCTTGACTCTCTCGACACCGTTGAGGTCGTCATGGCCATTGAGGAGGAATTCAGCATTGAGATCCCCGACAAGGACGCCGACTCCATCCACTCCGGTATATCTAGCCTTCCCCGCTCTTGAGCTCCGAAACACCGTGCTAACAACTTCCCAGTCCAACAGGCTGTCGAGTACATCCTGAACCAGCCCGACGCCAACTAAACGTATATCCCCCAAACCACCACCCCTCTTTCTTCCTCCTCATTGTACAATTACCACTCTCATGACCACCGGAATCCTTCCTCGGCAAGGATTTAAAAGACGCCGATAAAAAGCCAGCGGGGGACAGTGAAGGTGGTGGTGGTGGAAGGAAAGATATAAAAACGCAATATAACGCATCAAGTTCTCTTTTAATCTCGGCGCACCATGAGACGGTTCATTGTTTTCCAGACGGTCGTGGAGGAGGGAGCCACAGGAGGAGAGATGAGGAGACGTTTGAATGAAAGACTTGACGAGTGTTCGGCTTGAAGTGTATGCTTGACGTCCTCCTTCACTGCTCGAAGGGATGCCACGGTTGGCTGATCCCTGGTTTTCATACTGTGAAGCAGTGAAGACGGCGAATGGGATGCATTGAGTTCGCTGAGTTGACGAAGGGTAGATGGTGGAATCTCTACTCTGTGGCTTTGTATAGTGTATAGAAACACCCAATTTCTCTACCTACATCCTGTGACTGCTCCCTGTAGAGCTCACATTACCGCTATTCCCGATATCCCGATCTCCACCAGGGAGCATGACTAGTATGCAGGCCTCATTATAACGTAGACAGCCAAAGATCTGCCAAGAATCAACATTACATCACCGCAAATGGCTAGATACCAAGTAAATCCAGTGCCAACAGGCCCGGTGAACACGTAATGTCCATTATGCATCCTCCCATACATGCAGCTATTTTCATACATGATTTGCCTCGATATATCTAACGAGGTCTTGACCCCCATTTGCAGTTGTTTTTGTAGATCCGAGCCTCCCAAAACACCGTGCCCAAGAGGAAGATACCAAGCAGAGAGACCCAATTGTGCATCGAGCATACAAGTCAGTCGGCTTTGCTTGTTACCCTCATCAAGCCTAAAAACAGAGTGGGCAGAAATCAAATTCCATCTGCCTTCCAAAGCAGTTCATGATGTGATAGCGATTATCAAGCAATATATGAAAACAGAAAATGTCAAAACTCCTGGCCGTGTATCCTATATCCTTTTTGATCTTGGCCATAATAAATTGCCATGCATCCTCGTATTTTCCTCTCGTCCGTTCCCCTCAAGCGTAAGCTTGTTGGCGAAATGCAGTATGTCGTAGCGACTGTGGTGTCCGCTCAAGATCATGGCTCATCAACTCGTCACCTCCCTTTTTTGTCTAAGCTACCAACTCCGACGCTTGGCTGATAAAACTGAAACCAGTTGTTCAAAGACGCTATCCTCCGCCTTCAGCCTGGTTGTTTATCGGCCGCTGACAGGAACTCCCTTGGTTCCATTGGTGGAAGGCTTGCCGGCGACCGCACCAGCATAGCTGCTCCAGACATTGGCCAAGCCAGCTGATGTCCTCTTAGGTGACTTGATAGAAGGCTCACCGTCTTCCTCCATACCCTCCATGTGGAACATCTCGTCGTCTTCGTTGATCGGGGTAGTGAATCGGCCATTCATAGATGAGCTGATGCTACCGCTCGACACATGACGTTCCATGCCACCACGCTCACGCTCCTTGCCAATAGGACTAATCGGGCTAATGGCACTAGCGGTAGCACCAGCTCGAGCGGCCGCGGGATGGAGAAGAGGACTAGAATTGCCTGCAGTATCATCAAGACGGCTTCGCTGAAGTTGCTGAGAAAGCATGGACATGCCGTCACTGCCTGATCGCAAAGAAGATGGACGGACGAATCCGTTCGTGCCTCCCATCTCTTGTGAAAGAACAGAGTTCCGAAGTGGGCTTCCAACGTGACCAAAAGCAGAGGCACCTCGGAGAGATCGAGATGTTTCCTCCTCTTCCTTCTGTCGCTGGAACATAGGACCCCATCGGCTAGGGCTGGTTCCGATGGGACTGCCGTACTTGCTCAAGCCCTCGACATCGCTGTCAGCTCGCATAGAGCCACGGCGAGCCTTTTCGACTGGAGTCAAGAGGTCTTGAAGGTTTTCGGGTACATAGTTCTCGGGAAGATTGTCATCATCATCACCAAAGGCAAAACCAGGCTCCCAGTCTCGGTCAACAGACGTCTTAGGCATGCTGGAACTGAGCATCCGGGGCTTGGTAAAGCGGGACGAGTGCATAGCTCGTCTGCCAAAATACTCTTCCCCGTTGGCTTGATGAGAGTTAGGAGGACTTCTATCCAGAGGGGCCAGGAGGTGTTCCGACGAACCAAATGCTGAAGTGTGTAGAAGTTTGAGTGTCTCCGATGTACGCGAGTCCTTAGCATTGCTGAGTGAAGGAGTTGGCGATTCGATGCCAAATTGGTTGGGAACGGACGATGGCCATGGACCAGCGGGGAAGCGAGCAGCGTTGGAGATGCCATTGGAGTCGAAAGATGCGGGGAGAGGAGCGTCTAGAACAGAGAGACCCTTGTTGTTGATAGGAGAAAGTCCCATGCCAAAGCGCAAGGACTCTTCGTCTCGGGGAGAACCGTAGTTGGATCCAGTATAGGACATATCGATGGTTGGGAGACCATTCTCAAGACTGGGCTGTCGACCGAGAGTATGTTGATCTTGTTCATCGTAAGGATATGCCGAAGCGTATGCTGGAACGTCAGCGCGGTAGAGGGAGGTAGTAAGGGCGCTGGTGGAGGATTGATTGTTGCTTGCGGAGGTGGGGTTAGATCGACCCGCGAGGGCGGAAGTATTGCCTATCGTGACGCCATTCTTTCCGTAGTTGATGCGTCGACCGTCGGGGAGGATATGAATATTTGCGCATTTCGGACCAAACTTGCAGTTTCCCTGTAATTGAAAAACGATCGTCAGTGCTGCTGTGGATTGGAGACGTTGCGACGTGGTGAGGGGTGGATGCGGCTGGTAGCGGGCGATGGATCATGATATGGCGCACTCACCTTTGCAAAGTATTTGCAGACGTTCTCAGCAGCGTTGCTCAGATCATGACTGAAAGGACAGGCATTACCAGCCTGACAAGCACCTTGACGGAAGAACTTGCAAGGAACGTGGGACGTATCTACAATTCAGTCGTGTCAGTAGGGATGACATTTGGTATTCAAGGTTTGGCGGGGGTCGTGTGCAACATGCAACACCCACGCAGCAAAGCAAAGCAACAATGGATGAACATAACGTACTCGGGGGACTTCGGGGTCCATCGAAGCGGGGAGTATTCGCCATAGCGCTCGCCTGAGAGTGTGAACCACCGTTGGCAACGCTGAGGCTACCGCTCCTGGCGTGGCGGTATTCAGGCATGATACTTTTGTGTTGGAGGGCTGATGGGTTGAAGCAATTCGCGATGGAGGGCGAAATCGGGGGGCGGGCCGAAGTCCAAGGTTCGAAAGAAGGGAAGGTGGAGGAAGGATAGAAAGAAAGTGGAGGGAGTTAAGAAGAATCCGAGTTGGACACTGGGAAGTCAAAGAAGAGAGTGCTATAATGGTAGCGAGTTGAACGAAGCCCAGCGGCGGAGAGGGCGGCAAACGATGGCCCGTAGTGGGTGAAAGCGGGCGAGAGTGGCCGAAGTGGGCGTTACTTTAGGCGTCGCAGTGCAAAGTTAGGCGTAGCAAGGTAACTAAGGTAAACTTCGTGGGTAAAAGAACCTGGAAGACCTGACGCGATTGATGCAATGCGAGTGATGGGGAAATGGTGGGGGCGTTACGATGTTCCTGTCCTGTCTCTTCTGTTCTGTCTGTGCCTCTGCGAGTCTGGGAATGGCCTGGCCCAGGCTGTTCTTTGCGAGCAACGAGCGACGGATATGGAGGGGTGAACAGACAAAAGTGACTTTGATGTCCCGCAGTGATGATATGCTTAAGCTTGTACCTCGCGGACGGGGTATGTCGCCGTGCCCGGACTCTGATGGTGCAACCGGCAGCGACGGCGGATTTGTTTCCACTACCGGTAAGATAATTGCGAGTAAGTCGTAATTAGAGTGGCGCAAGATAATAAAAAAGAGTTGATAACGAATTGAGCAAGTTCAGGTTTTCTTTCTGAGCTGAGGAGAAATAAATGGCGGCGAAAGAGAGGCACCTGACAAACGAGGATCTGATCCTGGTTTAGATGCGTTATGCCCTGTAAACCAGAAATGCTACCCCGTACTTCCTAATCTGTAGTACCACTCACTCGAGTCGAGTACTGTACTCGGCAGGCAATGCAGTGCAGATGTTCGCATCGAATAGCGATCTGCTTGTATGAGGCCACTTTTGTTTATTGGGTCAGCCAAGGAAATACCTCCCACTCTGCAGTTCTATATCCGGAAATGTTCCAGATGGCTTATATGAGAAAATAGTGATCCAGCTGCGGATATCCCGGGATACTTGTTTTGGTGTAAGACGAGTAAGAGCTATACCTTTGCTAGGTATGCTATGTCGCTCGAATCTTGTGAGGTCGTGATTTCTCAGGTGACCGCTCACGTAGAAGGATCAAAGAATGTGAAAAGCCGGAGAGAAGTAAATGGAAGAGCCATCGTACAATACAGCAGACAACACGTCTCAGGTGGGAAAGGGCCGCCTCTTAATATACCAGCCTCCTCTGCTTACATAGCCTACACCACCAGACAGCCATCCATATCCTCCAGACCTACACTTTGAGGTCCTAGACTTAGGCAGAAGATTCAACCCGAAAACCGCCAACGTGACTGACTATCGGACCCGAAACAAACCTCATCGCGTGTGTCTGTTGGCCCACCCGCCCGTCTAGACACCTCTATACTCTGGGTGCAGACACGGCTGAGGGTGGGATAACAATGGGTTGTGGAATTCTTCAACTCTAGACAATCTGAAACATCCCATCATAGCATCCACTTCACAAATTCACTGTATCCTCACCGGTAAACTGGCGCGGAACGTTGCGAACCGGGAGTCAGCCTAGCCGCAATGCGCAGTTCTTCAAGCCTAAACCCATCAACCTGGAAAAAAGTATCTTTATGAGCTGCGTATGCTCGAAGCTAGAAGAATAGACTTTTAGGTTATTTGACGTCCCCTTGATGGCTTGGCCTCTCATTTGCTACATGTCCCTCCCCAAAGGGCCATTTGGATGACAAGCGAAGGGAGGAATCAGGCCATCAAAGGGTCACACACGCAGATGGATGTGCTGAATAACTTGTTCTGATGCATATCTACATTTCTTAGGGTTGCACTTGAGACCGGAGGAGACATCATGTTAGTATCATAGATCTCATCTCACCGGTCTGGATCTTGTCGTTCTTGGAGCTATCGAAACATCCCAGCCTTCTCATCCAGTCATATTCAGCATAAGAATATGAAGTGAAACCAGCTTCCAATAGAATACAACGGAAAGCCCGCGAGTGAACCTGGAATGTTAGCCACGATATCATAGCCCGAGTCCGTCGACTTTGAAGCTTCACGTCTAGATTCCCGTGTCAGTGCCATCGCCACCGGTAGGTGTGAATCAACACCACCCTCTTCAACACATGCCGATTCCCCATGTCAAATAAACATCCATGACAGAGAAAAGCCATCCGCTTTAGGGGATATCGACAAAGCTGAGATGCTCGTATCTCTTTGCTCGTCAAGGGTCCTCCAGGATTTACAGGTCGCCACTCGCCGATTTATTGCCCACCATGACAGGACCCCTACAACTTCCAAGAGCCGGATATCCAGGGTTCCGCACCTGACGATCTTGCATTGCCTCTTTCTGAATAGAAGGGGGTCAACATTTCGCGATAATGACGAGAGAGGATCCCTGTAAACTGATTCGTAATGTTGTGCGTGGTCCGCTTGATATCTTCGCATCATGTAGTTGACTTAGAGTACCGTGGTGTCTGACCGTACAGTACAGATGTTGGCTGGCTTGTACAGAAATGGATATCCCTGTCTGTCTGTCTGACATACATACATACAATTTCCCCAAGCCACCAACCGTTCATAGTCATCTTTACAATCAAGGCAATCGAGGACTAACCCCAACTCGGCCGACCAGACCCTCGACTCTCGTGTCCATGTGCGCCCAGGATGCACCCGCAGAGAGTCGTACCAGGGTCTCTCCTCATCGACAATCCCTTGGCGTCTGTACCCCTCAGCCCAGAACAAGTCGAGGCGGTCTCGATTAGGATTGCAACGCGTTTACGCTTGCGCAGCTTGCCGTCAACTCTGCCAGGTAATATTACTGTAACGCCTCTGTTGTGTTGTCTCTGCACTTGGATCCCATCTTGGACGATGCATTTGGAGAAATGACTTGTTGTGTGACATCAACCTCGCACAGCAGTAGATTCGTATCACAGGAACATGTTATATATCTCCGTGTTAAGACGCCTACCTTCGATTTGTGGAATCATTGCATTCATGTCCTTCTCCTCTGGGCTATCGGTGCTACCCCAATGCATTGTTTGTAAGTCATTGACGACATTCTCCATGCACAACCCCTGTTGCGTGGGATGTGATAACTTCATCCCTGGGGTAGGACAAAATGCAACAAGATATCAAGTTGGATATTATCGAGTTACACAATCACATCTGCATGTATGTATTTCCTGCAGTGTCCAGCCCAGCCCAGCCCAGCAAACGACATATCGGGAAGACGTGATCTTGGGGGCGCCGTTCTAGTGGAACTCAATCAACTGCTTCCAGCGGCTTTGACCCCCTGACAAACGCCCAGACCAGTGCACTTACAGCGGATGTCTTGTAAGGAGGGGTAGATGACGGTCCGAGCGTCGAGTCGGTGGGTCTCTGATCCAGAAATAGCCGTGCAGTTTGGCTTGTAGGCACCTCAACTTCAAAACTCCATTTATATCAATTATCAGACATTCACGACCAGGCCTGACGTTGTTTACGATACAACGCGCATAACCGAGATGCTCTGTTCTATGCTTGTCTCAGTGTTATTCAGGCTATTTTGAAGGAATGAAACACTTATCGTCATCGCCCGGGCAAAGCCGGATCTAGCGAGGCTTGGAGTGTCGTTGTTTATCATCACCACTTTTCCCACATGACCTCTCATTACCGACTCACCGCGTGTGCTATCTCCGGTCTATCCACACCTCCCTGATACAGCCGCACCTTTTTTTTCTTTCTGTCTTCTCATCCTCCGGCTCGTTTCGTTCCATCCCGAGCCTTGTCCATCTCCACTATGTTCAAATATCCCGCGATGCCGCTGTCTCCGCGCATCCTCTCCGGTACATAACTATGGCACTTCCCTGTTGTAGGCCTTGGTATCTATCACTAGTCTGTAGATGCATCGTACGGGTAGCTTCCGCAGGTCAGGATGGCTGGCTATGTCTGCCCAACGTACATACCCTTCAGTGGCAGCCGCATTCACCCAGACCAATTGACTGCCTCATCGCATCACACATCCTTGCCTCTTCAGCTCTGATTGTACAGTGCTGAATCTAGATGATTCGTCTCTGTATGTTTATGTTTTGCAGGCGTTTGCAGGTGATTGTGCATGGGAACAGCCTTGTATTGGATTCTTTGAGTTTCGGCCTTGCAGATCTTCCAACCAGTAAGCTTGAGCTTGATCTGTCTTGGGATCAGTTTCTAGACCTCTATAACCAAGGAACCTGTACCCGATTATTGATCAGAAAGGGAGAGCACCCTTCTCCAACTTTTGAGACTACTTTCTACTGCGCCACGGCCGGGCGAGATGTCCTTGGTCAAGCCATCAGATCAGCCTTGGTTGTCTCAGGCGGGTGATCATCAACACCACCACCACAATCAAGACCCTCCCCAAAGCTGTGGACAAATACCTGAGACCCTGAGTGAGGGTGCTGAAATACCTGGACACAAGCCTCCCAGGTTCATCCTCATTATCCGAAACTTGTCCCAGTATTTCTGTCACTTATGCTCGAGGTCTCAAGTTTTCTTGCATCCTGCAGCATCCCCATCACAACGCCTTTCTTGATTCGTTCCTCTCACAATTCCCTACACCCATCTTTTATCCTATCGATGCTTTTGGTTTCGCGAAACACCCCGTATGTTTGTTTCTCGTGGTTATCAACTGCCGAGAAGTACTGACGTTTTAGACCGGGGTCATGATATGGAAATTTGCCTCTTCTTTGATCCTCAGACTCACAGCCTCTGTGTCGTTGGTCAAGTCCATCGTATATGACAGCCTTGGACAAATGCATTGGCTGTTGCATCTGATAGAATATTGGCTGTCTGGTGGCTTGGCTGGCGTCCCCAGATTTGGCACCTTCAGCCTTTCACATCGCATAAGTGGCGTCCCTGTCGAATGTTCTAATGTACGCTGCTTGTTCCCGCCCCTCTCTCCGCAAAGCTGGGTTCACCTTGTCTGTCTGGCTTTGTCTCTCCCTGAGTCACCGCCAAACACCAACACCACGAGACGTCAACTTCTCACGGCCTTTCATTCATAATCCGGAATAAGCGCTCGGCAAGTCTTGCGCTAAGCAGAACGACACCCATTCAATGTACACCACCCGCCCCCGTGCACTCGCTTTCTCGATTGTCCGACCACTCCCACTCAGACCAGGAGATTCCTGGTCATCACACCCTCAGGTTCGATGAGATCGACTCTTCCTTGACATGAGCAGCATAGTACCTAGCATCTTGAGAAGCCTCATGATCCCTGCCCCACATCATCCGATTCAACCCCGGCGGCGTCATCAGTCTTGCTCCCCCACCATGATCACGACTCTTTGGTGTTTATCGCCCCCTTGGACGCGTTGCGTCTGTATCGCCAAGCCTGAATTGTTTTGAATCCTGCTGTACTTGGCAACAGGAGTACGGAGTACACAGTCCGGTCAAAAGTCTCCGGCCTGTGACATTTCCCCGCCTGCGTCAAGGGTCCTGTCTGTATTCCCTGCTGCAGAGACCCTGAGGACGATCGCAACGGCCACTACGTCTAGCTCCTGCAAGAAATCATCATTTGCAACACAACTTCCTGTTCATGCTGATGGTTACAGTAGGGCCCGAAGGAACCGGATCGCTACAACCATGCTTCCTTCTATCATCTAGTGTTGCTTGTGAACACCATACTGGTCTTCAAAGCATGATATGACACCATTCTCATGGGATCACGACAAAGCATTCTTCTGTCATCAACTCCAGCGTTCTAGAGCGTCTGACGGGCTCTTCCAAGGTCTACGATAACACCAGTCATGCGCTCTATGACTAGCACAGCGCCCAGAGCCTCGTTTGCTGACACTCTCATGACAAAACCCAATGGCAGGCCTTGCTCCTCTTCGGATGACCTTCTTGCCTGGCGCATGTCTTAAGCCCGGCCTCGTATCAGCACCGACGAATGGGACGGGCCGGTGAGGTGAGGTCAAAGACCTTCCGGCCGGACGCGTGACGAGCCGTGCTCTCTCCACTGCGGAGGAGACGTTGTGGCGAAGGCTGGGGAATGTTGGTGTTGCAGTGAGGGAACTTGTGGCTGATGATGTTGATCAGTTTGGAGAAGGGTGGTAGGTGTGCCTGCCATCCAGTGATGTTGTCGAACCGTCAAAACACGGAGGTGAGCAAGGTGACAGGTTGTGGCGTTTCATTCTAGCGTATTCGTCCAAGAACGAAGGCGGTCTGTTCTTCTTTTTTGGTCTATCGCGGCCATGAACTTGTCTACTCCGGTAATGTGAGACAAACAGATGCAAAAGGGTAATGAAGGTAGGTCTCGAGTAACACTCGGCTAGAAAGAGTGAGTTTTGGGTAGTGTTCTCGTCGAGTCAGGCATCGAAGGATGTGCCAAGATATTCGGAGGACTTTTGATACGGTCAAACCCACATCTGATCACGAGAAGGTGTCGAGGAGAAAGATATTGTACATAAGGACATGATCTCGGTTGATGTCATCGTTGTAGTCTTGAGCTCGGAAAAGACGGATGTCAATGGGATATCCGTGAGTGCCATCAACGATTTGGATGAAGAGAGAAGGCAGGCGAGAAGGGTCAACTCTGTTACTGGAGAGTCTTGCCAAACTTGGTCTGTCAATGTCGCGAGAGACAACCGGGGACATCTTGCCGTGGCACTCGACGCCCAGGCAGATGGGAGAGCAGATCTGTGGGATGCAAAGCTGGCAAGTATTTCCCTGTCCTTGATCATCCATGAAACTGCTTTCCAGGTGTGTTGTACACAGCCCGCCCGGGCTCTGTGTGCACAATGTCCGAATAGCCATTCTGCACTACAGGATTATCCGCGTATCCAGCCAGCTTAGGGAGGCCAGCCTACCTTATCTTCCGCGTAGTCATGCTGCCAGTCGCCTGATGTTCCACTGACCGAGCCATCGTAAATAACAGCAAAAAGAAACTAAACATTCTCCGGTACAGGGAATCGAACCCTGGGCTCCGCGGAACTGACCTCTCAGGTTATGAGAGCGCGAAATGTTAGCCACTACACCATACCGGATGTTGTGATAGTGGTCGCTCAGATTGAGACTCATGATTCCGTGGATGGGGTCGTAGCGGCGAGAAGCAAGGCATAATTGTCGTTCCCAGGCGACAAAAGAAAAGTTAGATGAAAGAAGAGGAACGTGGAGTCCGAGTAATGAGTAATGTGTTTAGTCACTGGCCTCCCAATATAGACAGATGGGAGTTACTCCTAAGAGTTCAAGCTATTGTAGCTCAAGACTTGTGAGCGCAATCATGCACGCAATAAGCAATTGGGTCAATTGTGAGGTCCAGCACTTCTCCACGGCAAAAAGAGACCGTTTGACAAAGGATAACTGCCAAAGGTTGGTATTCGAACGCAAGCATCTCTGATTGAGGAATACTTCCTGTTGAACAGGTGAAGATCAAACCAATCAGATCAGATCAACGACAACAATCTTCTCTTTCCTAAAAGGGAATTCTTCGAAATGAGTCATTCTGGCTCATCCTTTATCGTACAAAGGACCTTGCATTTACCCCACTTCCCGCACGTTCGTCCGGGGTCCTTACAGTGCTGTTGTACTCGTGATGCACTGTCCTTCTATCGCAACTTGCCAACTTGTCTGCGATTCATTGTTACTCATTTCATGGAAAGGAAGATCATGGAATAGAAAGTTCTATGAACATAGTCTGATTTTGGTACCTACGCCAGCATCGTTCGGATGTTACGGAGGTTTACGACGTCGAATAACATGTATAAATTGCTTGAGGTGACTTGACATAACGAAGCAATTGACTTAAGTGTTGAGACAAAATGATGAAGATGAGTGCGATCGCGACCTCACCTACTAAGAGCATCAGCGTCTGATGACATACACCACATCACAGGAATTATGATTCGATGATTTAACAAAAAAACATTATAATTCGAAATGCGCCTCGCTAACAAGTAACATATCTAGAAGTCTTTCCAAAGCTCCGAATCCAAACAATCATGCTGAACTCTTGTGTTACATTTCCTTTCCTGCTCATCTCATTCTGTTTCCGATATTGCTTCCATCACTTCTTTCCCATCATTTCTCTCAAGGCATCCACTTCGGCTTCTCTCCTAGCAAGTTGAAGCCTCATATCGTCTCTCTCGTTTGTCATAGCAGCCAGTGCCTCCTCGAGCTCCGAGATGCGATCGAGTCGCTTTTGGCGGTACTTGCGAGCTGCGAGGGTGTTGCGTTGGCGTTTGAGGGTAATAGCTGACTCTTCATCTTCCGGTGACGATTTGCGCTTCCGGGAGGAGCCTGATGAAGAGGAAGGAGATGGGTGAAGGGAGAAGGTGGATGTTCCTGGGATAGATGAAGAGGGAGATTTGTTGGTGGTAGTAGCAGGAGGGTGGGGAGTGCTTGATGTTGAAGGTTGCTCGAGTGGTGAAGAGTTGACAGTGATGAGAGGCTGCTCCTGAGCGAGGAAGCCATCTCCCACATCGAGTTGAGTAATCGTATCCAGAGTGTTCATATCAGGAATCATAATCTGATCAAACAATCCCTCTCCCCTGTTCTGACCAAAATTCCACGACGCATCATTTCCCTGGTAGACACCTTGGGAGCTAAAGTCGAAGTCGAGAAGGGGAAGATCCAAGAAAGGAGAAACGTCGCACAAGAGACCAAAATCAGAATCCGGCGCCGGGGCATTGATGAGACTGCCATGACATGACGAGTTGTCGGGCGCACTTTGCTCCTGATGCTGCTGCGACCTCCATTGATTCAAGTTCGAGGGGGGTTGGCCTCCCCTGTAAGTGCAGAGAGGCCGATTAGGGCTAAAGAGGGAAAGAGGAGGAGCGGACGGTGGGAGAGTCCGTTGGTGTTGATGAAGAAAGAAAAGTAGAGTGAGGACGAGGGATGGTGTTTTATATTGCTCGAGGTCGGCGTACAGTGTGCTGGATTATGGGGACACTTGCGCTAAAGCATTCCTTGCAGCGGGCGCTTATGGCCATGGGCCCACGGACCCGAACGGTGTGAGATGGGTTATCGGGATCGCCGTTTTTGCTCTTCAGTGATAGGACAATTGCGCTGTATCGAGCTTCAATTGCATGAAGTCTGGGCTGTGTAATTGGATCTGACTCATTGGTGTTTGTTGGTTGCAATTGAGCAGTTGAAGTGGACCATATCTCCAATTATTAGGGGATCGTAAGCAATTGAGAAGGGCTCTCTGTTTGTTGAGGACAACTATTCGCCCGATTTCTTATCCATGGTCAACTCAGTACGAGCAGATACCTCCAAACAAAGCATACTACGATCTCACTTCTCATCAGGTAAGTTGCATCGATAGTTTCTTCATGTGGTAGTGAAGCCCGTTCCGGGGAAGAAAATGACATGAAATCTTTAACAACTAGGCCAAAACGATACCGCCCTGCTGCTCAGGAGAATAAATGCACAACACCTCTGGTATCTGGAACGAAGAATCTTATGCAAATAGTTATCATAGAGAACACACTAGCTAGAAAGAAAATAGCTCCTACGGCAGAGCAAGGCTGTAAGTGTCTTTCACCGATCTCAGTGACACGGGTCTCGGGTAAGCAGCTTCACCACAGGTCAGATCAAGAACATTTGATATCTGGTGCAGCATTTCTTACCAACAACCTAGTAAACGAAGATGGAAATAAGACAAAAGACCGATTGGCGCAAAGATAGTAGTTGAGGCAATTATACAAATTCTCCCATTGGTCTGCTGCCCTGTCTCCGAGTCTCAATACTGCCTGCGCCCTCCACTTGTAGGGCTGTCCATTAAAAGGCTCGCCCTTACTGTCAGACAGTGATCAGTCTAGGTTACAACAGACCGCTTAAACGGCACTGAGAACCATTTAATATGACATGTTTTTCGCTTCCTTCGCGTCAATCTGACGCCCTTAGACGACCTTCCTATTTAGAGATGTAGAACTTGGTGATTCACACAGGAACATGAGGTATTTAAAGGGTCACGTATACGATTGAACGAACTGCAACAAATCGATACCATCCTTTCAGTACTGTTCAAGAAACCATCACTTACAATGTCTGACTTACACTTTCGTATCGCCACTGAGGATGACGCCCCTCGTCTTCAAGAGCTCATCGAAGCAGCGTTCCGCTTCACAGACGCTCACATCGACTGGGTCGGATCTCCCGAATTAGCTGAAACATTCAACATTGATATATCCGTCATCGTCGACAGAATCACTTCAAAGGATAGTAAATTCCTGGTCGTCAGTGACACCCCCAACGGCCCTATAATCGGGTGCGTCAACGTTATGAGAAAGGCCCCCGGTTACGGCCGTTTATGTCTCTTAGCTGTCGACCCGACACTGCAGCGGGCAGGTCTGGGCAGAAAGCTTGTTGCACATGGAGAAGACTATCTCCTGAAGGATTTCGGTGTTGGCAAGATTGGGTTGAATGCGCTGCATACGAGAAAGAGCCTCATCAAGTGGTATGAGAAGTTGGGGTATGTCAGGACGGGAGAGATGACCAAGATTCCACTTGAGAGGTTTGAATCGGACACGCCTATTGTGTTGGCCGAGTTGGATAAGAGCGTTGCTTGAGTTGAGGCTCTCATACGATGTGATGATGGTGGATGATGGACGTGTTGATGGGCGAGAGATTGACAAATGTGAGTTGCTATGAGATTGGGGCATCAAGGAGCTAACATGATGCGCAGTGAGCCGCCATTAGATGTTTGAGTGTTTTTATCCGTGGATGTACAGATCACCCGTGTCAGCGTTGAAACGAGACATATGTGCAAGTCGTCGTTTGGAGGAGGAGGAGGAGGAGGAGGAGGAAAGAAACGGAAGGAAGTGCGATATCTCAACGTTTCATCCCGATTCTTCTTCTCATGTCTCCATACAAACATCGTCCCGCTAAATTGACGACAATATAATGGTGAATAAACGGATATAGATCAGCATTCTGATTCAGGCCCAGTGATAATCATCGAGGTAGCACAGAAGCCGGCCCGGGCCCATCTTCTAGAAACCGAATATTTCCTCCATTCCGACATTTCCCTTCTCTCTCTTGCGCCTCATCCCCACGTCTTAGAACGATCTGAGCGTACTCAGCCTGCCCTACCACGATAACCAACAGTCTTGGCAATACAAAATTTAACGTGACAAACATCTCTGCGTCGTCGACATAACGTACTGAGCTACGTCACGACGACCTTCCCAAAAACGCCGCCAAGACGTCTGTGTTCCCAAGTTACGTAGTCAGTGTATTCTCATAACCAAACGAAAACCTCCGAGATCACCACGTTGAGCAAGGCTCAAACACGATAGGGCTCAAACTGATGAATTGCCAAGACAAACTCTGCTATTAAAGATAGAATGGAAACGCGTGGCTAGCGAGGCTGTGATATCGTCTTGGCAGCTGAGTCCACGCTTCCAATACCCTTGACCAATGTGAATGCACGGGTGCAAACCTTTGTAGACGAATCATAACGATCAATGTGCTTCTCAGAGAGGAAAGACCTCACGCGACAGTAGAATCAAGCATAAATTGCGGGAGCTGGGGTAGTGGAGGGGGTATTGCGTGGCCTGGGGAGACCAGCCACTGATCATCGTGCGTCTGTTGATCTTTTTGCTTTCTCGAATTTCTTTGTTAACTGCCGACCCTGGTTGTATGTCACTGATGACGCAGGGCCAAAAGTTTAAGCTTATATCGCACGTCGGAGAAATATAAGCATAATCAGTCCAAAGGCCTCTAGTACAGGCCGTCTATAGTGGTAATTTATCTGTAAGCTGCTACGAGGTTAATACAAGCTCGCCGAGAGCATTGGCACAACACGTTCCCCAGACTTGGAGACAAGCAAGAAATTTGGCAGTGGAGAATGGCAGCCCAACGCTTTAACCATGACGCTCCGCCAAGACCGTAGAAGCGGAGACGAGAGCTATCGTGAAGCCAGTGACGAGCAAGCTTCTGAGTCGTGCAGACGATCAATTGGTGGGCAGATTTAATTGCTTGGCATATCACCCAGGCATTACGACTGCCGTGGCTTGGTGAAAGCAGGCAAGGATCAATCGACATTAAGGTGAGGCTTTCGGCTGGCCAAGGGGATCGTCGGGAAGTGACATGCAATGAGAGTTGCCAAGAAAGTAAGAAAGTATTGTGAAACTGGAGTTGACCGATGAGAATGTATAAATGCCTGGCTTGCCCTTCAATTCGTTCTCTCATCATCAACAACTTCATTCACAACCTCAATCATCCTTCACAATTTAAACTTAACAACACCAACAGAGCTTCTTCTCACACAATCACTCAAAATGTACACTTCAACCATCGCTCTCGCTATTGCTCCCCTTCTCTACCTCGCCCGCGCAGACGTCAGTCTTGACCGGGACGACATCCCACGAGAATGCGACACCATCTGTGATCCGATTGTTCAGCTCACCAAGACATGCGACACTGACCTCCGTGGCGATCGTGACCGCGAGGAAGATCGTCTTGAGGTTCAGTGTGTCTGCACCAACGACTCTTTCAACGTTAGCCGTGTCGCTGCTCTCTGCGCCGGTTGCATTCACCAGAATGCTCAAAACAACCGGGATGACGATGACGACGATGATGATGTCCGTGATGACACTGAGGGTAAGTTCTCTTGATGAATTACATGAGCTGTGCTAATTGTGTAGAAATTGATGATATCATGTACACTTGTGGTTTCTCATCTACCACCTATGTCGCATCCGCCGCCTCAGCTGCTGTCTCTGGCGTCTCAGTCGATGCGACTCGACCTACAGATGCGTCTCAGTTGACCACCACCATTGTTGGCGGCACACGAACTCAGAACTCCAACGAGCCTTCTGCTACCGGTACCAGCGGTGGTAATGGAGGTAGTGGAAGCAACGATGACAACAACAATGATGCTTCTGCTACCAACGATGCATCCAACCCCGACGAGACCAACGCTGCTGCTGCCATGGCACCTTATGGAGTCGTCGGCGCTGTTGTTGGCGCTGCTATGCTCCTGGCTTAGATGTGATGGGACATGACCCTGTAAGAGGGTTACTGAAATGATGAAGGATTGTCGCTTTTTATGTGATACGCCTTATTTTTCTTATTCAGAGGGATACGCTTAATGAGATATGTCGCTATTTATCATATGACACCGTCTACCGATGTGAATCTATATGCCAGATAAAGAAAGCTCACTCGCGACTCTTATCTCACCTCATCAGCGAACTGTATCTCTCGTCTAATTGGAGGTGTCTCGTCGCCAGCATGGACTGGCAGCTCTGAGCGCATTCTTTGAGCGCCAGTGATGACAATTGGACCAGTAGCCGGACGGGCATCTTTCTTATCTTGTCCGAAGAAATATCTCCCAATGAAGGGGATATTTCGTCGTCGCCCACCTGCTGGAGCATCACTCAGACTTTCGCTAACAACGCGACTCAATGTCCTAGGTGCGTGGAAGCCCAATTTTCCGACTGGGATACTCAGGCCATGAACGACCTATATTCTGTTAGCATAAACGATGATTGATGGAAGCGGCAACCTACGATACTGCAAACTGTGAGGAACCACACAATGATGCGTGTCTGGTCTCCAAGATTCTTGACATCACTCCTCGGCTTACCATTATCACTAAGATGCTCCTCGATGAATTCCAGGCTGATGAACAGATAGAACACTGCCGAGACACCAATTGGTCCAAAAAAGCCAACAAAAACAGCCTGCTTGACCTCCTCAATCTGATGAATCCACTTGTGCATACCGAACACCCATGGGAGTCGCCTCAGGATAAGAACACAAATTCCCAGGATGACAAGATGCCAAAGAGGAATAACAGAGTTGTCGCGGAAGTCCTTCCATGGGATGTAGGCTCCATACCAGAGAAATATGGTAACGTTGAGCAGCATGTCAATTGTAGGTTGGAGAGAGTCGTCTTTTGTCTCGAGGCGGAACCAGTCGTCCCATGTAAATGTGTTACCAGCAATGAAGCATGCTAGAACATCGTCTGTTCCAACCATGCCGCACGTTCCTAGAACGAAGAGTGCGAGGGCGATGGCGAAGACGAGGAAGCTTTCGCGATCAACGTAATTGTGCTTCTCCGCGAAGTGAAGCAGCTCTTTACCAACCCATCCCACCACCGCGCCATAGATTACACTGAGAAGGATGGTATAACCCCAGGTCATACCGAACCACAGCCCCATAGCATCAGCCGCTCCACCGGATGTAGCTCCAGCACCTGTGAACTTAATGAGATAGAGCGCCAAGAAGAGGAACGGATAGCCCAATCCATCGTTGGCACCAGACTCAGCAGTGATGAGATATTGAAGATCCTGCGGAATATTATGATCCGCAAACTTTCCCTTAACAATAACTGCACTTAGCACAGGGTCTGTAGGGGTAACACAAGCCCCAATAGCAAGGGCATGTAAGAACGGCGGCTGTCCCGCAAGCGCCCATACAAGCAGACTCGTAGCAAGCCACATACAAGTCATCCCAGGCCCAAGCAACAAACTAAGCGACTTCCATTCTTTCACAAGATATTTGCTTGGCAACTGCACGCCCGCAAGGACAAGCTGCACGCCGAGGACAAGACGGCTAAAGTTGAGGGTTATAGCATTGAGGTCAAAATTGCACGACTCGGGAAACTCAGCGCACTCAGCGTAGTCCTTTGGACGAATGAAGTCTGCGCCATGAGGACCAAATGCAACGCCTGCCAAGAGAGAGATAACTGTAACAGGAAATGCGCTTTAGCAATGCCAAGAGATATTTATGCAAGGGTGTTGGTGACGTACGGGCTTCGGAGAGATAGTAGTTTTCTTTGAGGAGGTAGGATACGAGGCCGAAGATTGATATGAAGCCGCCGAGAAAGGCGACGACTATGTTGAAGTTTGTGGTTTGGAGAGGGATTGACCATAGATTTCCAGACATTTTGGGCGTCTTGAGGAAGTGAAGGTGAAAAATCTTGGCAGGGAATCTGAGGTTGAGGGACGATGTCATGGGTGGATCAGTGCGTAATACCAAGGCTACACCAATTAGATCTCAAGAGCCTTGAACCGATAGATATGAGATGAAGATCGGAATAAATTGCATCGGATTAATTCGTCGTAGCCATTGAGCCCTGGTGATCTTGCACATGTCAATAGTTCAATGATGTCTGAGATTTTGTGTATTAGGAATTTCTGTGTCATGTCTCAGCCAACCTTACGTTCATTATCTTCACTTACAGATTGACCGCCAGATCAACACCATGAAACAGCTCCACCGTTGCACTGCACATTGTGTCTTTTGTATAAAGGCCATGTCCAATTACATCAATTGTACTCAGCTTCTAGGGCTGATGGGCACCGCAACGCGAATCTATTCAAGATCGTGTAACTCAATCTCAGCCAAGCCCTTTGGATTCATGTATAGAAGAATCCGTGACTGATATGGCGACCTTCAAGATGGGGCTCTTTATCTTATACAGGCTTCTTTTCTCTTCTTAAGCTGATCAAAATGAATGTAGCGAACACCATGGTTGGGCTTTATTTGCAAATGCGAGGCCCATTTCTAGGTACTACATTGGCAGCCTGTCTTGTTATCGCGATATTATACCGTGGCTTCGACCACCGCCGATTTTATTGGGATTTGGTACCTCATCTCGCCATTCACTTATGCGCTTGAACCAACTAATTGCATGTAGCCAGGTCCTCCCCATAGCTGGCTGTTCGGCCATATCAAAGTCTTGAGCCAAGTCGCAGCATTGATGCCCCTAAACACTCACCCGCAGCTCTTCTACACGGAAATGGTCCGTCTATACAACCTCAAAGAAATGTTCTATCTTGATCTCTGGCCTATAGGCCCAAGCATGGTCGTGATTATTGATCCTAAACTCATGGACAACTCATCCCTCTCGAAGCCACTCCCTATACATCCCCTTACTGCTGTATTCATAAAGCCGATGCTTGGTAAGGGAACAATGGCGGCAACTAACGGCGCGCTATGGAGGAAGATAGCTGCAGCTGTTGGTCCGGCTTTCTCTATGAGCCATGTCCTAGGAATGGCAAATATCATGATCGACGAATGTTTGCTATCCCAAGAGAGGCTGAACGAATCGGCCGTTGGAGGAGACGTCTTTTCCATGGAGGAGCTCGTCGCTAAACTAGTATTCGGCATAGTATCAACAGTCACGCTTGGAAAACCTCAGCATTCTCAAACAGTAAGAAGCCAAATCTTGAAGGATTCGAGGGACCTTGTGAATCTTGCTCAAGGAGAGACAGATCCCCTTATCGCGTATAATCCAATGGTACAGATCCCGTGACGATGGAAAAGACACCAAATCGTTGGTAGGCTTGATAGCTCTCTGAGGGAAAAAGTTGATGAATGTGTTAAGCGAACTGTTCAAGAAGGTATCGTCCCCTCAAGGCAGAACCCGAGAAGCATCATGGACCTTTTGATTCGTGAGCATGCGGAAGCTGTGCTCGAGTAAAAGAAGAGGGGTGTATATGGCCGTTCACAGATTTCTAATTCCGAAGAAGAGATACTCTTTAGCAAGTAGGTCTTGCTGCTCGACATCGGCTAGTACCAGCTAACTTTTACCGCAGTCTGAGAACCATGCTATTAGGGGGGCACAGCACATCGACAAACACTCTCTGCGTAGGTCGGCCCTCCTCTTCTGAGAACATATTTGTCTAACTATATTCCACCAGTTTCTTCTTATGCTCCTATCAAAAGCCCCTGATTTCGTCGAAAAGATGCACCAAGAACACATTGAAAAACTTGGAACCTCTCCTCAAGTCACTCTTCTTGCCAACCCAAACATGTTTCGAAGACTCCCTTATACAGAAGCGGTTCTCAAAGAATCTTTGAGACTTCATCCTCTCGGGTCCGATTTTAAGTAAGCACCTCCAGGAACGACAATCACCACCCACGATGGCCGCCGCCTGCCTATCGCCAATGGCCTCATCATGACAGCCAGCGCACACACCATTCACTACGACGAACACATCTATCCAGACCCTGCAGCCTGTTGACCAGAAAGATGGCTAAATCAAGAGAAACCCATCCCAGGTGAATACTTCAGGGCATTTGGCGGGGACGGGAGAACGTGCCCTGGCCAGAATATGGGGATGAACATATTCAAGATTGTGATGGTCATGACTATGGATAAGTATACGTTTGAGTGTGCGGGACTGAAGCCTAATAGAGAGCCCAAGACGGAACATACCAATTTCGATCTCGTGTTTGGGGACATGGCATTTCAGCAGCTTGGGTTGGACGTGAGGCCAAGGGATGGGATGATGATGACTGTAAGGAAGAAGGCGCAAGGTTATTAAGGGGGGCTTTAGTCTTCACCAGATAAGTACGTTTAAGTCAAGTATGCCAATTATGCTTATATTTTCTCTAGTCCATCTATCTATGCATCCATCTCATTATCTTCGCTCCGGCGTTGAGGCCGCATTTGTCACTCTAATTACCTTCCTGACATACGCTTTTCCAACCATCGAAAGGGTACGTAGAATAGCGAACTCATAACAAAAGCAATCTCAAAGCCAATATCACCAGTCGTCTTTGCAATTGGACCAGTCCACCAAGCCTGCGCCATACAGGGCACAACGAGCGCGTAGCAAATGATACCCGCCGCGATGGCCGCAATACCAAGGGGTAGTTCAGACGCAACGTTCCAGATTGCATGGTCGTAAGATTCCCAGCGACCTTTTCGGAAAACGAGATGCTCAACTGAAACAATTCCAATGAAAGATGCAGACCAGTAGCCGATAAGAGCGACAAAGTTCTCCAGGTTGACGAAGAAATCGCGCTGAGCTCGTATAGCAGTGGGGATGACGATGACGGTAACGACAATGGCGAAGGCGTAGCGGGGAATCTTGATCAAGCCAGGAATGAGAGTCTGGAAGTTGAGTGTAATGGCGTACATTGTACCGCCAGTGTTACCCAGCAGAGTGAGCGAGAGGATAACCACCACAAACTTTCCAAAGCCACCGGCGCTGGAAAGCATGGCTGCGAGAACGCCTCCGACTGCTGTTTCGCCATAAGCTTCCGACCACTCTGAAACATTGGGAAGAGCCCCAGCGATAGCAGCTCCAAGAACCATGAGGAGAATGGTGGGTGTGACGAGACCGAGGTAACTGTACGCAAAGACGCGCCACGAGGGGACCTTGGGATCGAAATATGTTGTAAGATCGCTTGCGATGGCTGCCCAAGGAATCATGTAACTCGCAACAATCATTCCAAAGCTGAGAACTGCTGCTGCGGTCGCTGGTGCCGCAGGAGGAGCCTGCTTCGAAAGCTCAGAGCCACCGCATCCTGTCGCAATGGTGATGGCGATGATGGCGGGGATGAAAGCATAAGTCTCGTAGTAATGCAAAACCTTAAACCCACAGAACGAAATGAACAGTGACAAAATACCAATAATGACAATTCCGACGTCAGGGCTCAAGTGGCCACTTGATACAGCAGAAAGACACTGTCCGCCGACGACAAAGATGATGACCATGAAACCAGTGAGAGTGGCGAGGTTGAGGAGAACAGGAATAGAGACGAGATATCGACCAAAGCTATATCTCGCCTGGATCATCTGTCTCATTCCAGTTTTAGGACCAAATGTAGCAAGATACGCAGGTCCGATGGTTGAGAAGAGGCAGAAGAAGAGGATGATGAGCGCAGAGTCTCTCAAACTCAGGCCATACACCAATGGACCCAGCATGCCAAAAGTGATACTGCACTTGTTAGTATACGCTTATAAAAAAGGTCTAGAGATGATTACCCAAGGATATTAGAGTTGATAGACGCCCAGACGGTGAAAATGTTGTAAAAGCGTGTCACGGTGCGCTCTTCAAGGGGAATTGGCTGAATACCCTTCTCCTCAACTCTTCCCATGCGCAGAGCTTTGTGGAAAAGAGCCGCTGCCTTGAGACTCTCGACATCACTGTGATCATCATCAGGAGGCATGCTCCTCTCTGGAGCTTGTTCTGTTTTTGTCGCCATTGCAAGACTCCAGGAAGAAGCAAGATAATAGTATGATGAACTATCCAATATCCTGGGTAGAATGAGGAGAATGAGTCTTATAAGAGTCAACGGGCAAGTAAATCGGTCGCCCCGGTCCCGGACCCGGTTCCGCCTTTTTTTTTTCTGGTCGCTAGTATTTTTTATCAACCAACGAGAATTCATTCATTCGCCAATCGCAGTCGGTGTTAGTGTGACTGCTAACGCGATTCTGCAGGATAAAGGTCGCCGCATGGAGCTTTTACCGCGGGCGACTTTCTTAAGGCGTGTTGTCAAGGCGTGTTTGACAGGGAATGCCTGATGTTGCCGTATCTACCCTTCACAGAACGTTTCTTCATTTTGTACATTTGTCTTTTCATTCAATGTTTCTTGGCTGTGGCTTTGTAGCACCTACGAAGCTACAACCATGGTATTGTCTCGGTCTTTTTAGACATGAACCCTGTCACAACCTGATATCGAATGTTCGACGCATGTTCTGCATCCTTCCAACTCATTAACACGCCGTCCATCCATCTTCCATCGAAAGCACGGTCTCTGTGGCGGAAAAGCCTAATCTGCCTCTTCTTCTCCATTCGCCTTCTCCATCCTCACGCTAAGAAGGGTCTCGACCTCCACCCACAACCAAGCTCCCATCTTTGGACAAGCTCAAATCTGTCTCGTGATCTGAAAGCTTTCGTTATGCCCAGACTGTAAGTAACAAAGCCCCAGCCCTACCGTTATCGCCTTTACTGATTCTGGCTTTTGCTTTTCTTTCCTCGGAAGAACCCTCCGACAGCGCCCATCAGACCTCCGAGGCCCTTCTCGTGACTGTCCTTGACTAAACCCCCTCTTATCCACCCCGGTAGTTTGCCCCGGATTCGTTCCGTGCCATATCGTCGATCCACAAGGACTATCGCCGCATAATCGCCCCGGTGCCGGATTGCACGGCCGATACTCTGATTAACTGCCCGCATACAAGCGTTTTCGTAAAAGTCTCTCGCTGTCTGTTTGCCTTTACTTATAGCTTCTTCTTTCGCCACGCCTTGCGCTGTGAGGTTATTTTGTGTCGTTGTCTCGATGTACTCGATTTTTGCTTTCCAATCTGGTGATGCGATGTTGGGATAAGGTAATCCGATCACTATGACGCATCGACCGAGATGGTCGGAGAAGTTGATGCCTTCTGACATCTTACCACCTACGACGCTGAGAAGAAGGGCGCCTTTGCCGTTGCTCTTCTCGCCGAGGATGGCGTCGGAATATTCTTGGAGAACCTCATCGCTTGATGCGCCCCTTGATTCTTTGAAGAGTGTTTTTCGTGAGGCCAGTCGATCCCAGATTGGCTGCGCATTCCCCTGACTCTTTTGCCAAACGGTTACCACCTCATCAAGATATCCATAGCTGGGGAAAAAGATAACGACGCCGTCGGGGACTAATGAGCAGAGGTTCAGAATGGCAAGGCCCAGCTGCGTTATCATTTCTGTATCGCCTCGTTTTTGGAAGCTAAACTCAAAGGGTGGTGCCCCAGGTCTTGAAGAGGCCAGTGTCCAGACACAGAGGTTCTCGGGCGGAATTACATGTCCACAACTCAGAGTGGTGATCTTTTCTGGTTCCAGTGATGGGAACAGGTGGTCCTTGTAATCGTCAAATGGCGACATTGTGCCTCCTGCAAGCACAACTGCTCTGGCACTAGACGCGATAGATGAGAATGCGTAAGTCGGCGATAAGAGCAAGTAAGATAGTTGTATGTCTGGGGTAGGCCCCTTGATCTTTTGGTAGAATATTCGGCCCTCGGAGCTGAGATTTGTGAAGGCGATGAGAAACGATACTAGGGTGTGAAGAACTGGTGAACTGGATCTTGGTGTTTTGGAGTTTGTATCCTCGCTCTCGACATGGGATATGTAACTTTCGATTTTGAAGGCGAGCTTCGACTCTTGGATGTACTGAATGAGCTCAAACATGTTGATCTGGTCAATACCTTTTGGTCGGGTCAGGTCGTTGGGATCCACGATACCTTGTTCTTGCTAGCAGGATATCAGTAAATGCAATTCGATCAGTAGCAGTAGACTGACCTTGAACTTGAGTGCCCCATCCATCCACTCGCTAAGACCATCAATGACTCTTCCCACTCTCCCAACATTGACTCGATTGGCGCCTTTGAGTTTCTTGCCAAACTTCTTCACGTAAACGCCCAACATGGCTCGTCCTCTTCGCAGATCGCTCAGCTTAATCTCAGCGGCATACACATTTGCCACCGCATCCATGATATTATGCGCCTCATCGATAATAACAACACTGCCCTCCAGCTTGACGCCAAGCGCATCTCTGGCGCTCTTCTGCAACAGTAAAGGATACGGAAGTGTGATGATTTCAGCGCCTGGTAAGGCAGTTCGCGATGCGTAATATGGACAGACAGAAAGTGATTTGCCAAGTTGATGAAGGTCCTCAATATCCGGCAGGGTGGCCAAAGCCGAATCGCGGAATTGGTGTGTCTGAGAAAGCAGATCTTCTTTGGGTACAAAGGGGCATTTCTGTCCTGACTTTGGCTGTTGAAGTTCTGAGCACCGGTCGTTGATGGCCTGTACGGACCCAAGGCGTGAGACAGTAGGATTGATGCATAATCTCTGTCGAGATGACAATGGTAGAAGCTTTACTGCTTCTGTCTTCGTCTCTTCGCTCTTGGCGAGTGATGTTGGCAGTGAAGGTGGAAATGAAGGGCGACGAAGTTCGGTGATGAATTGCGAAAGCTGAGAATGTGTTCTTGACGTGTAATAGATCTATTAATGTTACTACTCGTACTTTACGGTTCATCGAAGATATCCGCACCTTGATTGGCTCCTCCAAAAGATCATCTTCCTCCTCAGGCTTCTTTGCCCCTCCCAAGCCGATACTCGCAAGGACTTCTCGTGTCTCTTTACTCAAGCCAGACAGCGCGTCATGAGGTCCAGCGTCGAGATCATCAGGGTCATCAAGCAACCACTCGGCATCTTCATCTTCTACGCGTGATCTACTGGGTACGAAGTCTTCAACTCGTCGACGCTTACGGGCGCGTTCTTGTGCCTTTTCCTTAAAACGAAGGGTCTCAAGGCGCTTTTCTCGATCTTCCCAGCGAGTAACGAGTTCTTCGCGCTTGCGGCGGAGAAGCTGCTCAACGAGCCATGATGGTTCATCCTTATAAGCATCCGCTGATTCTTGGATAGATGCTTCAAATTGATTGGATTTGTGGTTGCGGAGCCATGTTAGTGAGGCGCAGATCAATGACAGTGACTTCCCCTACTCGATGTTAGTATCTCTGGTAGGATGACGAATTGGAGAGTCAAAGCCAATCAATGCAGTATCGAAATATCCGTCTCAACCTTTGGGGGCACTAACTGTACCAGTAGGGCTCTCCAATATGCCAACCTGCCCATTACCAGTCTCCAAAACATTGTAGACAGCCTTCATAAACTGCTCTTGAACATCATAAGGTGTATACGGGTGATGAAAGTCCAACTTTTCAAGGTCTTGCGTGATTTTGTCCACCTCGGATTGCGCCATCTTGATTAAATAACATCAGTTCTCAGTTGATCGAGGACCAAAGTCGCCTCGCTTCAGTCGCGTCTCAAAAGCATCAGTTACCCTTGAGTCCATCATTGGTGGGTCCTCACCGAGTCTCACCACGGTCAACCCACGAGATCACCTGACCCGCTAAAATTGGAAAGAGCGCAAGTCGGCCCCGCTTTCCCACAGCCATTTTCTTAGGGTTGCTCTGCCCTCGTCTAGATTTTCGGCTCTTGCTAGCTTCACAGGATATCACCCTCCATTTCGAAGTTTCGACTGTGAACAATCGGACAAGTCGACAACCACAGCCGTCACCATGCCTACCCGTACTTCAAAGACCCGCAAGCAGTATGTCCTCATCCCCCTCGCCGTCGACGAGGTTGGTCGTTGAGAGAGACCGCGTCCGTTTCTGGTTTCCCTCGGGAAATCCAGAGATAGACCGCTGGAGCTCACAATAATCGCCCTTTGTCGGCGGCTGCTCTCGAACCCGACGAGATCAAAAACGATGTTATACCGAATTTAAGATGGACTGACTTGTAATTCAGCCGCGGTCACGTTTCCGCCGGTAAGGGACGTGTCGGAAAGCACCGCAAGCACCCCGGTGGTCGTGGTCTTGCTGGTGGTCAGCACCACCACCGTACCAACATGGACAAGGTACGACAGCACGATTGAAGCCAAGACTTGGACCAGATTTTGGCTAACTCGTTAACAGTACCATCCCGGTTACTTCGGTAAGGTTGGTATGCGATACTTCCACAAGCAGCCCAACCACTTCTGGAAGCCCATCATCAACCTCGACAAGCTGTGGTCTCTCGTCCCCCAGGAGACCCGTGACGCCTACGTCTCCGGCGAGAAGAAGGATACCGTCCCCGTCCTCGACCTCCTTCCCCTCGGCTACTCCAAGGTTCTCGGCAAGGGCCGTCTCCCCGAGATCCCTCTGGTCGTCCGCGCCCGCTGGGTCAGCCGCCTTGCTGAGCAGAAGATCAAGCAGGCCGGTGGTGTCGTTGAGCTTGTCGCTTAAGCAAGAAACTGTTCTCTAAATGTTGTGCTTGCTTAGGAGTCGGATAGGCTTGTATGGGAATTTTCGCGAAAGGAAAAAAAGAATCTCCAACCCGCGAACAACGGGCAATGGATGATCGGTCTCCTGTGAGCAGGGACCTAGGTCGGTCGGCTTCGGGCATTGCATCAGGGACTCTTGCAAGGAGTTAACGAAATAAAAATCGATTTTCGCCCATGATTATGAATGACAAAAACTTCTTAATACACTGTGATCGTGCTATTGATGTCCTTGTATTTATTCCCGTGAAACGTTTGTAACACTGGGTATCAGTTATGTTGGGCTATGTACCAGATATCTAGCCAACCACTTCCATAACACCTTACTCAAACCAACGCCTTTCCATGCTTCTATGATTACATTAGTGATACAGAATTCGTTTAATGTCCCGCCGTTGCTTGCTCGTTCTCTTGCCTCTCGGCTTCAATGTCGCCCAAGAGAAGAAAATCGTGGTTCAATGCTTCTGCAGCTGTTATTCTCCTGCCAGGATCCAGCTCCATACACCATTCGAGGAAGTTGATGGCCAACTTTTCCTCTCCTGTCAAAGGCTTTTCATCGCCTCTGCATGTGCTCCACATGATGATCTTCTCCATCGAGAAGCCTCCTTGACCAACGGTGGGAATGCTGGTCTCGAAGACACACCCATGTAGTAAGCCTGCAGCCTTCATGCGTTTAGTACCAAAAATAGTCGCTATCTCAATCATGGCTTCAACGTCGTCAGCCGAGTTGAAGAATGGGAAGCGCTTAGATAGAATGGTAAGTAGGATAACGCCGGCAGACCAGATGTCGATTGATGTAGTTTGCTCCGTGCACTTGAAGAGAACCTCAGGAGCACGGAAACCTCTTGTTCCAGCGCGATTGGCACGTCGGGATGATCGTGTGTCCGACTTGGGATATCCTGCTTGAGGAGTCGCGGCATTCTGCGCCCAGACTGAGTTTGTTTGACGATGCTTTCGGACTTCTCGGGACTCGTGACAAAGACAAGGCTTGGCATCAGACCCTTCCCTCTCGGCAAGACCAAAATCGACTAAGACACCGCGCTGTGTACCTGGGTCGTACAGAAAATTGGTGGGCTTGATGTCTCGGTGTAGAATCTTGTGATCATGAACACTTTTCAGGGCGGTGAAGAGTTCTCGAAGGTAAACAGAGATCTCTGTAATAGTCAAGTCGCGAAAGTACGTGCGGAAGTCTCCGTGTCGAAAGTAAGGCAGGATAGCCACGACCTGGTCGGTTTCGCGGAATGCGGTGATCAGAGGACAGACAGAGGGGCATTGACGTAGATCGTGGAGTAGTTCAAGCTCGTTGAGAATTCGCGAGGGACTTGAGGTGACGTAGATCTTCTTGATGGCGACGTAACGTGCCTTGCGACGGGGACGGTGAGACACAGGACTGTCAGTTGCGTTGGGCGGTGGTGTCCATTTTGACGAATCGTCTTCGTAGTCCCAGCTGTTGTCGTAGTGGTCGTACATAATATCCTCGGCTTTGTAGACAGTAGAGAAGGTTCCTGGCAACATTAGTTAACCTCAATGAGACGCAGATGGGAGAAACGGGGATGTACCTTCACCGATGCGTTTGATCAACCGATACCGATTGCGAAAACCAGGAAAGTCGTTCTGTAACTTGTCCATGTCTGCTTGAACGGTTCGGTCAACGGCTTCGTCTTCGGACTCCTCCTCCTCTTCCTCTTCCTCCTGGGGCTCTTGTTGGGGTTGTTGTTGGTTTTGCATTTGCTGAATGTGATGTTGTTGATTCGCCTGCTGTAACGACTCAACGCGTTCGTCTTCGTCTATCGGAGCTGCCTCTTCAGTGCGCTCCTCCTCTACCATCATCTCTGTATCCTCCGTCCTCAAATCCTCATGGATATCGAAGTGCTCTTCAACATGCTGATGAACCGCGGCGCTCATGATCGCTTTGTAATACAGAAAATGTACCCAGTAAAAAGTAACCTCACTTCAGCCGCTTCGAACTCTCACAGATAGAACCAAACTCAAGCAAAAGAACAAGACTTTGTTATTGGTCCCTCAGAGCATCCACCGGTTGCAAATGCAGTTGAAGTTGGAGGGGCTTGAAGATTAAAGCCAGCCTCAATGAATTGTTACAGGGGCCTGATAGGCTCAACGCGCTGTCTTTTTAGCGGGACATGGAGGGGAAGCGTTCTGAGTGGTCGCGTTGAACAAAACAAAAACAATCGTTGCCCAGGGGTTCGCTCACGTCCCCTCACCCAAATCTAAATCCCCTCCACCGACTCGGTACCAAGCTTGCATTGTCAACAAGCACCAAACGGTCAGGTTTAACGGGTCTGGTATTACCTGGTCGCAATACATTCGGCGCATAAGGCACGCTTAGTCTTTTATCATTTTGTGATACCCTTTCATTAGGTTTTAACGTTCTTACCGCTTTATTTCTTTCTTTCGTGTCGCTCGCTACTTGCGACGACACTGTCGAATCGCCCGCCATGGATACCATTGACTTTGACCTCAACGATGCCTTGAAGCACTACATGTCGGACCCAGCCAGCATTTCAACGCCTGAAGCTGATGGGGCTCTCTTCGACTGCGAAAATGATCCCGAAGCCCTTACCCTCCCTGTCGTTAACTCTGTCCTGAACCCTATCGTCGACGCAGTCGCCGATAATCCGGATGCCATCATGCGCGCTTCCCACATGGACTCGCTGCAGTTTCTCCTCAAGTTAGCCCCCATATCCTTCCATCATTCACCTGATACTCCGACTGTGGGACAACATTCTGAGCTAGAAAATCCCAGATACACAGCACATCTCCCCACCCACGCCCTGAGCAAGATCTTCGACCTTGTTATGAGCGGCTTGAGTGCAGAGGCCGACTCTGTTCACTCCGATATCGACTCCCCCGACGAGCAAGACTCGGTACTCCACCACAAGAAGCTACTCGAGATATACGGCTTCCTCTTGCAATGGACGATCGCTGCTGTTGAGACCAAGGCCGCTGAGAAGTCGTCAGCGGCACCGGCAGCCAGAGGACGCGGAAAGGGAAAGAAGGGGGCTGCAAAAGATAAGGATGCAGCTTGGGATTCTGCTACACAGCTTCAAGGAGCCTTGGAAATTATGTGCAAGGTCCTTAAACTCAAGCTGTCTAAGATCTTTCTCACAACAAGCGAACGAGATACATTCATTGGTCTCCTTACCCGACCAGTTTACATGGTTTTGGAGAGTGAGCAACGAGTCAAGACAATAACTATCCGAATGCACTGTTTCAAGGTCCTTTGCATTGCAGTGAAGCACCATGGGCATGGATATGGTAAGCATGTCGAAGTGCCCACATCAAGTGAGATGCTGACAACTGGAAGCGGCGCAAATCAACATCATCCAGAACTTGACATATTTCGAGCACTTGTCGGAACCCATGGCCGAGTTCCTACACATTCTAGCAGAAACTTACGACTATCCTCAGCTCGCTGACGAGGTATTACGCGAAATCAGTAACAAAGAATTCAACTCGAACGATACTAGAGGACCTAAGTCTGTTTCTTCCTTTATTGCCAAGCTTTCTGAGTTGGCGCCACGATTGGTGATCAAGCAGATGACCATGCTTGCGAAGCAATTGGATAGCGAGGTAGGTTTTCAGGTATATATCCTAGATTTTTAGCTAACCAGAGTAGTCATACACTCTTCGATGTGCTCTTATCGAGGTCTGCGGAAACATGGTTGGCTACCTCAGCAAGCAAGATGAGCGCAGCGAGAACCACAAGTCCCAATTGAACGCCTTTTTCGATGTGTTAGAAGAGCGATTCCTCGACATAAACCCCTATTGCCGGTGCAGAACTCTACAGGTGTACATGCGACTTTGCGATCTTGCACAAAAGTTCCCCAAGCGACGACAAAAGGCTGCAGAGCTCGCCTGTAGAAGTCTGGAAGACAAGAGCAGCAATGTCCGACGTAACGCAATCAAGCTTCTAGGCACACTTATCAAGACACATCCTTTCACGGTCATGCACGGCGCCCAGCTGTCAAGAAAGGAGTGGCAGGCTCGTTTGGACATGGTTCAGGAGGAGTTGGATGCTCTCAAGCCTCCTCCTGGTGTCCCTGGCTTTGGAGGCGACCAAGCGAACACGACTGTTGATAACGAGCTTCTTGATGAGGCAACACAACTTGGCTCTCCTCAGAAGCCAACCCAGATGACTGAGGAGGAGAAGGCGGCTGCCATCAAGAAGGCACAGGAGGAAGCTGCTACAAGTGAAGCTATCGAGAAGCTGACACTTACCCGACGATACTACAACGAGGCTCTCAAGTTCATCGATGTTATCCACGACGCCACCACTACGATCTGCCAGCTCCTCGGATCAAGGAACAAGAGCGAGGTTATTGAGGCCATGGACTTCTTTGAGGTCGGTGACGCCTACAATATTGAGCAAAACAAGGTCGGTATTCGACGTATGCTCCGACTCATCTGGACCAAGGGCAATAGCGATGAAGGAAAGGGTGTCCAGACACACTTGATCGAGTGTTACAGGCGACTATTCTTCGAGGCGCCTGACTCGTTCAGTCCCAATGACTCTGCGATTTACATTGCGCGAAACATGATCAGTTTGACCTTTGGCGCAACACCCGCTGAGCTCACGTCGCTTGAGCAGCTTTTGGCGACAATGATGAAGGGCGGCATGATCCCTGAGGTTGTTATCAACAAGCTTTGGCAAGTGTATGGTGTTCAGAAACGGGAGATATCCCGGACTCAGCGCCGAGGTGCTATCATTGTTTTGGGAATGCTGGCAACTGCAAACCCCGAGATTGTGGTTGGCGAGATGGAGACCATGCTTCGGACTGGTCTTGGTCTGCACGGACACAATGATCTCCAGTTGGCCAAGTTTACGTGCATTGCTTTGAGGCGAATTAACCCGTCTGGACGACAGTCTAAGGACTCTCCTGTGAAGTTCTCACGATTGCCCAATGACCACGCCGTTTCAGTCAGATTGGCTGCCATCACGGAGGTTCCTTCGGACAGCAAAGAGTGGTATGGAGTAGCAGAGCAGGCCATCAACGCCATCTATGCTATTTCTAAGCATCCTGATACCCTCTGCTCAGATCTCATTCGACGAAAAGCACGACAGGTGTTTGGGCAGTCTCGCACCCCACCATCTTCGCAACCCAGCTCGCGCCCTACATCGCGAGATGAGACCAAGGTTGCGCCAACAGCTGACCAGACTGCGACCCAGGGTGAGAAGAGAAAACGTGACAATGCCATCGCTCTGTCTCAGCTTCTATTCATCGTCGGCCACGTTGCCATTAAGCAAATTGTTCATCTTGAGCTGTGTGAACTCGACTTCAAGCGCAGAAAGCAGGAGAAGGAGAAGGCAGCGCCCGCTAAAAACGACAAGGACAAGGAAGATGCGGACGAGCTTGATCTGATCGGAGGCACAACAGAGGATGACTTTACAGAAGCCATGGCACACATTCGTGAGCGAGAGCTTCTATACGGACCCAACTCTCTACTAGCCGTCTTTGGCCCACTGGTATCAGAGATATGCGCCAACAACACAACATACGCCGATAAGGGACTCCAGGCCGCCGCGACACTCTGTCTCGCTAAGCTCATGTGTGTGTCTGCCGAGTACTGTGAAGCAAACTTGCCGCTGCTCATCACCATCATGGAGCGTTCGCCCAACGCCACTGTACGAAGCAATGCTGTGATCGCGCTAGGTGACATGGCGGTCTGCTTCAATCATCTCATTGATGAGAACACCGACTTCCTTTACCGCAGACTGGCTGATGACGATGCGTCCGTCAAGCGAACATGTCTCATGACATTGACTTTCCTGATCCTCGCTGGACAGGTCAAGGTCAAGGGTCAGCTCGGCGAGATGGCCAAATGTTTGGAGGATGAAGATCGCAGGATCGCAGATTTGGCGAGAATGTTCTTCACCGAGCTCAGCACCAAGGACAATGCTGTGTACAACCACTTTGTCGATATGTTCAGTCTGCTCAGTGCTGGCGGCAATATGGAGGAGGAGAGCTTCCGCAGGATTGTCAAGTTCCTTCTTGGATTTGTTGAAAAGGTATATGATGCACTCATGGTTGCACAAGCAATAACTAACGCATTGACCAGGACAAACACGCCAAACAGCTGGCCGAAAAACTCGCCGCACGACTCAACCGTTGTGAGACAGAGCGACAATGGAACGATGTTGCATATGCGTTGGGTATTTTGCAACATAAGAATGAAGAGATTACAAAGCTGGTGTCTGAAGGCTACAGAGTCGTTCAATCCTCTGCTTAAGGGTGTTGGAGTCGCATCTTGGGATTGGCTAAAATGATGCTATGAGTGATACGAAATGGGATGTAATGATGAACATATAGATGGCCAGGTTGGGTGGAGATGCGTTGATTTGAGTTTTCGCGATAGATACCAGTGTTATTGAAGAATTTGGTATTCAAGTTTGTGTTGCCTCCACTTTTACTGCATTGGTGTTTGTTGAAAGAAGATTTCGTACCTGAAGTAACACCTGTTTGGCGTGGGTTATATGATGCTTGTTGTGTTTCACGAAGTTTGTCACAGGCTCGACAACGCTCAAAGGCAACATCCCTGGTGGCTTGTAATACTTCAGATGTAAACACGCCGACAAAGCTGACCTGGTATACGTAAACAATGCGCATGTGACTCAATTGTTCCATTCTGAGCTCAACTGGTGATGAATTTTGGCATCCCGAATTGATCTAGGGTAGTCATTGACACGCCACCAACTGAGACCACTTCTGCGTCGCGAGACAACCTGAGCTAAAGCCAAGCCCCACACAAGCTGTCCAAGTGATAGCCTCGGTCATGGCATCCGTGATCGAGTAACAAAGGATCAAGACAGTTGAGGAAATTGACAAAGAGATAATGTCATTGCTTTGAATCAAGTGGATGCGGCAGCTTAATTGAGTTCTTTGTGTTTTACCCTTTTTCCTGGGGACTCGAGCTCTAAAGTATAACTTGAGCTTGCAGCGTTGATGATTGAATGATGTGACGGGGGGGTCAGCACCTCCAGCTCCAGGTACAAAAAGGGCGGGTCTTCCCACCTTTGTTTCTCTGAGTGGCAGTTGTACTGTATCGAGCCCATCATAGGACGAAACTTGGTGATCTAGTGCTAACCTGATTGGTTCACTCGTGGTAAGCTCTCTCTATGACTCTGCTGATAGATATGAATATTGTTAACATATAACTAACGTATATCAGTCACTTTACAACAACAGTATTGACGTCCACTTCTAACATCTTATCGCTCCCCGCCTCTCGTGTTACTCCACATTTCTATTCCGACTTCAGACTTGAGTTGCTCTTTTGTCTTTGTTTCTTATTCTTGTCGATAAGATAAACATAGTGAAACAAAACCGCTTCTGCTGTCTTGTCCAACATCACGTCGCAGTTGTTACCCCAGAGCTTGGACCACATCCAACTCCTACGATCGCGATCGCGGAGAATCAACTGCGCCACCAATTTACATTACGGTAGGCGCCGCGATAACGTTCCAGCGCCTCCGAGTTTCTCAGCGCCCACCCAAGCTGCTCATCTACCCAGCCAGCCTGGCACGTGATCGCGCTGATTGAAACCAGTACAAGGAAGAAGCTGGTCCGCGCGACAAGCTGTGCCAACCTAGTGCGTCACCTTGTACGAGCTTTCTTTCGTAGCATCGAGGACAAAAAACCCCAGCGAAGCGATTCAAGTTATCAGCACGACTTAATTCTTCCAGTACCATTATTTACGCTGTCTAAACCTGCGAAGAATTATCCATTGAGAAGAACCAACGCGATTGCGACTGCGATTTGCACGTGCGACTGCGGCGCGCTGATTCACTTTCGTGACGATCTGCTGGTGAGGCCATGGGCTTGACTGGTGCGCCTGCGCCGCGAAGGATTAAAGAAAGGGGAGCTCGCTAGGTACGTTAATCTTTGCCGTCAGGAATCACTGGCGACTTGATCCACACAGCCTTTCACCGAGCTTTGCATGGCAAGTTCCGATGAATGCGAGCTAATCTTCGTGATCAGAGGCTACCGATATCATCGCAAGAACCCTTACACATACTCTACCTACCAACGATACACACAATGCACGACAAGATCGTCCCCCTAGGCTCGCGCCTACATTACCCCATTATCGTTACAAAACTACTCAAGAAACCCGGCGATACGATCAAGAAACAAGAAAGCATTTTCGAGTACAAGTTCCATTGGAAGCGCAAGGTCAACGAAGAGACTTGGAACGATGAAACCACATACACCGAGTTCGATAGCCCCGCTGAAGGCAAGCTCAAGCAATGGCGCATCCGCGAAGGCCAGGAGATCGCGGCTGACTCGCCCTGTCTGATGGTTGAAGAAGCGTGCGGTCACGAAGTTCAGGTGCAGGGTCTTTGCAGTTTGTGCGGCGCTGACATGACCGAGATCAACTGGGCGAGTGATAACCTCGACACAGATCGCGCCATGATCAACATGAGCCATGACCAGACTGTTTTGAGAGTCAGCGAAAGCGTCGCTACAAAGGCCGAGCACGAGAACCAGAAGCGCCTACTCAGACAACGGAAACTGAGCCTCGTTGTCGATCTTGATCAAACTATTATACATGCCTGTATAGAACCCACGATTGGAGAGTGGAAGAACGATCCCACGAATCCTAATTACGAAGCTGTGAAAGATGTTAGGGATTTCCAGCTCAATGATGACGGTCCTCGCGGATTGACCAGCGGCTGCACGTACTATATCAAGCTTCGACCGGGATTAATGGAATTCCTGGATGAGGTCTCTAAGATGTATGAGCTACATGTTTACACCATGGGTACCCGCGCCTACGCCCTCAACATCGCCAAGATCGTTGACCCCGAACAGAAGCTCTTTGGAAACCGGGTTATCAGTCGTGACGAGAATGGCAGCATCACTTCCAAGAGTCTACAACGTCTTTTCCCCGTCAGCACAGACATGGTAGTTATCATTGACGACCGAGCCGACGTGTGGCCTATGAACCGACCGAACCTTATCAAGGTGGTGCCCTACGATTTCTTCAAGGGTATTGGCGACATCAACTCGAGCTTCCTCCCTAAGCGAACAGACATTCTACCTATACTCAAATCGAAGCCCGTGGAAAAGGGCGTGAAAATAGCCCCGAAAGCTTCACCGATGGATGAGATTGCTCGAATGAGCGGCGGAGACGATGCCGCCAATCTAAAGGTCCAGGAAGAAGAGCAGGAAAAGACACTCGAGAAGCAACTCAAGGACCGACCATTGCTCCATATGCAGGAAGAGCTAGACAAGGAAGACGATCAGCAAGACACGAATGTTGGCGAGAATGCCAGCGAATCACCACCTATTCACCATCGAAATGTTCTTGTTGACGACGATGAGGAGCTTATCGCGCTCCAAGACCACCTTACAGATTTACACACGGCTTTCTACGAGACATACGACCGGCGAAGAGCGGAAAGAAGAGAGAAAGAGGGGACACACCCACCTGCGCATAGCAAGTCCAAGAGAAGGGCGTCGGTCGATGATGGCGTTGACTTATCTATGGTCCCAGACGTCGGCGATATCCTTGACGAACTCAAGTCCAATGTCTTGTCTGGTCTTGTGATTGTGTTATCGGGGCTTGTGCCTCTGGGCGTGAGAGTGGAGGAGTCAGAGATCGGTATGCAGGCTCAGAGTTATGGTGCTCAGGTTCTGGATACAGTATCGAAACGAGTTACACATCTTGTTGTTGCTTCATCACGCCCTCGTACCAAGAAGGTGCAACAGGCAGCAAAAATCCCCAGCATTAAAATTGTCAACCAAAACTGGCTCACCGACTGCCTAAGTCAATGGAGGCGACTTGACGAGCGACCCTATTTTTTAGAGATTCTCGATGCTGATAGGGAGAAGGGAGAGGATGACACAACCGAAGTTACATCGGAAGCAGACGAAGCTGAAGATGTGCAGACGGGGCAAGAGCTAAGGGACTTTGATTGGGGAGAAGCTGAAGATGAACTTGCTGAGTTCCTGGATGATGATCTTGGCGACGACGGCGACGTGAGCATCGCCCCAACAGTTACTGAATCAGACGTAGAATCCGTGGACGGTCAGAACTCGAAAGGCATCAAACGTAAGGCTGATGTCGATGAGTCAGACGACGATGGCTCAAATCTCGGCGAAAGTGTCCTGGCCAAGAAGCAACGTCTGGCTCGGAATAGGGGCGCCTCTGGTCTCCGATCAATACAAACACCAAACGGTGACGACCAAGATACAGAAGATGGAAGTCTACCTACACCAGTACCAACAGGCGACGAAGATGTGGTGGATCGGGACAAAGAGCCTCTGGTGAATGTTGACGATGGGGCAGATTTTGATGAGGATGAGCTGGAGAGAGAGTTGCTAGCAGAGTTGATGGCGGACTGATTTATGAGAAGCATTACTGGCGAATTGAAGACTTGAAACCTCGGGGATGGAGTCAGGCGCGATATGGAATAGGATAATTTTACCCTACATTTACATCAGTAAAATGGAGATAGAAGCGTGTACATGACAGGAGGGAGTTGGCTGGTTTGAGATTTGTACTGGTAACTATGCTATGTAATACCCCGAGGCGAGGGCAATCGAGTCTTACAAGCACGTTATTGTGTCTAATCCTGAGGAGTGGTTTTGTGAAACATGTGAACTATTGTGTGCCATGTTTGCTTCTTTGTCCTCTGATCGGATGAGGCTTGGGGCTTGAAATCGATTACGCTCCACCAGAGATCTTGTCGCCGATTTTTGATGGAGGGTCAGGGATGATTGGCTATCCCGTACTAACAATCTCTGGTGCAGCCTGAGCATAAGCGGGTTAGTGATAGCTACTACATAAACCCGTCTCACATTGGGGACCTATCATGCCGCTTCACTCAGAAAGACACTTGCTGGACGACAAAGTCATGACGTTTAGTGTGTCGCTTTGTAATTAGAACTGTACACGGAGGAATATTGATGAGACAGGGAATGTGTATAAGAAGGACGAGACGTCCCTTGATTGAGTATGGGAGCAAGTCTCATTACATTCGTACAACTACTTGAATCAACACAGCTCCTTTATCTATACCATTACTTTTTGTTTTTATCCTAAAATCACGATCTATCACAATCATGGCATCCTTCAAAGGCTTTAATCCAGAAACCGACATTCCCTCTCTCGCCGGAAAAGTCATCCTCATCACCGGTGGTTCGTCTCCTTCATGCTTCTCCTCCTTCTCCGCAATAACACACTAACAAGACGCCAGGAACTTCCGGCTTGGGTCGCTCTGCTATTCTAACCCTAGCCTCTCATAATCCATCTCACATCTACTTCACCGGGCGCTCCTCAACTGCCGCATCGTCTCTCATATCCTCCATTTCCCCGGTTCCTGCAACATTCCTCGAATGTGATCTGACGTCCATTGCAAGCATGCGCTCCGCAGCGAGGAAATTCATAGATGATCGATTGGATATCTTCATCGCAAATGCGGGAGTCATGGCTGTTGATGGACTTACTCAGGATGGACTTGAGTTGCAGTTTGGTGTCAACCATGTCGGCAATGCGACGCTTTTGATGGCTCTTTTGCCAATCATGCAGAAAACTGCTGAGAAGAGTGAAGTTCGCTTTGTCAGTGTTACTTCACTCGGATATGCAGGTCATCCAAAGAAAGGCATCGAATTTGAGACACTTCATTCACTCCAGGAACACTTACCCTTGGGAACATGGAGTCGCTACGGACAGAGCAAACTCGCCAACATTGTCCTGGCCAAGGAACTGGAGCGGCGATACCCTTCCATAAAAAGTGTTGTTGTCCATCCTGGTGTTATTGCTACAAATTTGGTCACAGGCCTGGGGTTCTGGAAGAGAATGTTTGTGTATGTTACCAACCCATCTATGATGACGGTTGAGCAGGGTGGATTCAACACTGCTTGGGCTGCGGCCGGTGATGTCAAGAGAGATGAGGCAGTAGCGTTTTATGAACCGGTTGGGAAGGCAAACAGAGGGGATGATATGTGTTTCAGTGAGGAGTTGGGGAAGAAGCTGTGGGAGTGGACAGAGGAGAAGATCGAGAGTGTCAAATAGTCACAGTAGAGGGGACCAGTGTCTTTGTGACCTTTCAATTCCAGGTAAAACCACTTTGTTAAAACATATATACAAGCCTGCGTCTTTCCACCGTTTAGTTTGTAGTAGGAGGGGGTGTAACAGCGAAAGTCGGCCTCACGAATCTGCCCTGTGTTAGCATATTCCCCTTCAGTGATAAATCTCGACCAGAGAACTAACCGGTCGCTGTTGTAAACCTTGGCATTGTCACCGAGCAACTCTTTCTCACGCTTCTGGTCGGCAAGGTATCGACGGACCTGATCACGGTCCTCTTCGGCTTGGAGGAGGGGAATGAGGTTGATGCGAGCCCACATCTTTTCACGGCCGAGTTCGCTGATAGCTGTTAGTATTGCGTTCCATGTCGTTGTTTTCCGTGCGAGCTATCGTGGTCGTAGGGTCTTTGTGGATTGCCGGCGTGTTTTGTTGTAAATGCATGTTCGGCTAGAAGAGAGATAACGTACTTGGCCTCGCGCATGCCGCCAATCAGCTTATACCAGCCATAGCCCATGACAGCGCCCATTCCGAGGAGGAGGATACCGGGGCGGAAACCCTTTGCGGGAAGGTTTCGCTGTAAAGAGTCAGATAAACGTCCATTTCAACTGCTTGCAACTGCTCCATATCTTCCCAGCCCTCGCAATCGACCGGAACGCCTCCCCAACCCTTCCCGAACCAATTGATTCCCCAAACACTCTCAAACAACACATCCCCCCAGTTGCACTCCCGTAAACTTCCAACGCACCTTGTACTGGACGGGCTCGTACCCGCCCCGAGGGGGCATATCCTGAGGCATGCTGGGCAAATATGAATGTCGCTCGCCGGTCTCGAATGTTGCTACTGTCGTATCGTCCCTCGTGTGGGCGGGCTCGTCGTTTGCTGTCGCGTTGGGCGGTCTTCGGTTTGTGAGGTGATTGATTGAATTGAGCTGCCAGTCAATTCCGGTTCACAGACTTGACGGATTACGTAACGTGACTGAGGAGCTTTGGGAGCTGGGCCGCGAAAATGGGTTACTAAGCGGATTGGCCAGTAGATTTGTAGGGATTAGCAAGTGAAGGTATTCGCTTGCATTGAAGCAATCGAGGCCGTTTGCTTTGTCTTTGTGTCTTTGTGCTTGGGTGATCCATAGAACCAATGGATGTAAACATGTTTGTGTCTCGAGGAATCATGTTTATATATTGTCATCCTTTCACAGCTGCACCTTGACCAGCTGGCTTACAGTGACAGCTTTGTCCTTATGCGCTGGAATCACTCTCCGTCATGGGCTCGTGTTTGATAGCTAAAAACATTAGCTTCGATTTAGTTCCGTTTGAGTTTGACCTTGCAACTGTTTACTGTATTATACACGATAATTAATGTGCCTTCGCCGACCATCCATGCTGCTTCACAGCGTCTGCCAATGAAGGCGTTTGCTTCAAAGAGTAGACTCGCAGAGATTGCGACTATAAAGATGTCTTGCAAGCATCCTCAGATACCAAGATCTCAGCAACTTCTTGAACAGCGATTTCACGATGGAGGATTATATCCCTGAAGGTTACAGGCCAGACCCCCCAGGCAACATCGAAGCGATATGGCACAAAAGCCATACCCCGATCTTAGATCTCTATCCCTACCCAAACAACAAGAGCCCTATCGTCCCATCAACGTCAAATCTAGATGAAGACTGGCTTGCGTCCACCAGCAGAGTACGCATCTTCAATACCCTCAGCAGCAGCCCCAACATCCGGGAATACAAGGCCGAACACATCCAATTCTTCTTCTGGACTGCTCTTGACCGATCTAACCGCCGCTATAAAGACATTCACGCTCCTAACATACAACTCTGGGAATTCCACGACATGCACGGTATGCTGGCCTGGTAGCGCGAGATCACGCACTCCCCGCATCTCGAGGAGACACAGCAAGCCCATGAAGATGGCCTTTGGCGCGATGTACTTCTCAGTTCGCCCTGGTTTGACTGTCCTATCTTTGATGACTTGCTGTACAAGCCACAAATAAGGACTGACCCGAGCGGGGAGAAGCACGGAAAAGTTCGTATGGTGAAGAGAAATCCGCATTTTGTGGAGTTGGAGGACGAGTTCTTGGAGAGATGGTGGTTCAAGGCAGCGAAGTTGAAGTTGAGGAGGTTTGACAATGGGGATGCAGTGCTACCCATCACGGCACAGAGTTACATGGAAATGTATGGGGAGAAGGCGATGGAATGGGATATTGAGGAGGAAGATGAAGAGAGTGATGAAGAGACTGAGATCGCCATTGGTGAGGATATGCAGAGAGAAGACGAAGACGCTGATGATGAAGAGTCTATATGACGACGAATCATCTGAAGAGGGCTTTGAGATCAGCATTAATAGTTCACTTTGTTTCACGTCGTATCACGTACAATGAAGCTCAAGAGTAGCATTTGAATAGCCGCCTCCAACTACTGAGATATCTTCAATGTTTCTAGACCTCTCGCAGCTCCGTGATTTTGTGGTAGCTCTACCGCGAAATAACCTCACAGGCGGGTAGGATAGCAAGCCTGCTTGCTTCCTGCATGCGAGTAACTTTATTTCAGACGATGAGGATAGCATTCCTCCTCACGTGTTGCTGACATACAATAAGCAGAGACATCTGAATGCCTCCATCTTTAAAATGAGAATCTGTCAAATTATTCAGACATCTCACTAAGGCATACTATTCTCCAGTTGCATCTGTCTCAACGACACATGGCCCACGACATGCTCCAACCCTAAGCACATGATAGCGGCGGCTTGAGAAGTGATCGAATGCCAAGTATCCTTTTCCTCGATCTCGAAAAAACATCCAGAATGCAAGTTTTCCCAAGTACTGTACACTTCGGGATTCAATTTTGCACCCGCCTTTGCCTGCCACGTCACCGAAGCAATGTGTTGCTGCTTGCGATATGTGAAAGCGCATGCTTCATTGGCTCCGCCGTTCCATATTATAAGCCTTTCCAGCTTTGGCATGCGCTTGGCCATTTGCGCAGCAGTTTGTAACAGCCCGTGGATCTCGACAGAGTCACCGTTGCAGTTGAGAAGTCGCGACGTCAGTGTAAGGGACCGCAAATCGGCCCAGAGCCAGTTTTCTTGACACTGACCGAAGAAGTCGAGGGCGCCAACGATGAAAGAAAGGGAGAGATTCTCAAGCGAAAGACTTGCTTCAGCGATTCCTCGGGCAAGTACTGGCCGATGACATGGCACTTCGCCTGGCAGAGTTGGGAGCGTGAAACGGCGTCGAAACTCATCTCTTTGGTGACGGATTGCCGCGTTCAAGGATTCATTGTGATCTTGAAAAACTGTCATCGACTTGACATTCTTGAAGTGTTCAGGTTGTGAGAACAGGTGTTGTGCAAACCTGTCTAGATATTTGTCTGCGTACGTCTCCGAGACATCCCAAGTTTCAAGGGAAATCTCTTCCAGCCGGGGAAGTCGCTTGAGGATGCAGGAAATAGTGGCTGCTTCAAGTCGACGTCGGCACTGTCGAGGAAGAAGAGACTTTGTTATGGCTTGCACAGAGGGACAGATTTGCAGCTTAAAGGCAAATGATGCAAACAAACACCTTGATGAGCCGTGAAAAACCGCTATAAAGCTTTCGAGTTGAGAATTTGACAAACGAGACATATCTGCGTCTTGTTCCCCTGGACCCCCAACGTGATGCCCCCTCAACCACTCTTCAGAGTAATTCATAGTTTGAATCACGTTGATCTCTAGCGTCAAGTCGCCCTGTGCCGGCCAGGATTGCAAGGAATGGAACAGCCGTGTTATAGCAACACCCATGCAAACATCCTCTTCCCACGACCCAGAACTATTTCGCGTCATAAGCTCAACGCATATGTGTTTGACGAGTCGTCTGTGTCGTGAACAAGGACGCAACCCAAGATCATGCTGCGAATCTCTTGAGGGAGTGAGTTCCAGCGAGACATTTTAGTTGATGTGTGCAGGAGAGTTTGTCCTTGGAGGACGTGGTTAATGGAGCTTAAAGTGGCCGAGATGTAGGAGTGGAGGAGCTTGAGAGAACATATATTGCGTAGGGTAAGAGAAGCTTTGTGGATGCCAAAGGAAACATTAGTAACCAGAATAAAGGGTCTTCTGATCCCTATATTGAACTGTACTTGAGAACTTGCCAATGAAGGGCGTGTAGAGTTTACAGAAGGTTTTCGAGATCGCTATCCGAACTCTGAACTCTCTTTGCGTTGACGGCGAAACAAGACGCAGGTTGTACCATGACTCAATAAAACCTGGTACGAGCGCTTCAGAAAATGCTTGGTCAACGGGGAATAAACTCCAGCGAAAACTCCATGTTGGCGGCCGAGGCCTGCGATCACAGTGCTGAGCTGCGTGGCGACAAGGCATACGTAGATGCCAATCTGCCGACCTCACTCATCATTCATGTCAGGGCATAGGACCTTAATCCTCAGTTTCCAAGACGAAGTAGTGTCATCTTCATACGTAGTCTATGACTTCTAGATCATACGTCTATCGGCAAGCAATCCATCCAGACTCCAAATCATCCCAAAGCCCATAATTAAGCCATCACCCAAATGCAGAAGAACAAGTGCACAACCAGATGAAATCACCAAAGAAAACCCCACACATAACAGATCGTAGCAGCAAGTTCATCATGTTGCAGCAGTTGATGGCGCCTGACTTCCTAAAGACAGCGGCTTCTCAGTGTCTACCAAACCCTCACTCAGCTTCTTCGTTACGGCATCGGGATCTGGCTCGTCCCTCCCGACGAATGTCCAGCTCTCTTCTGTGTCGTCATCCTCGTTTGCATCGTGTTGTGCGGCCTTGCCAGCGTTGCGCTTGATGAGACTCTTGGCGTATTCGAGATCGCGGTAGATGCACTGGATGGCGCTATCGACACCCGATTCCTGTGGATGTTAGTGATTTGTGGAACTGAGAGTCAAGGGAGACTTACACTGCGGATCTGTTCACCAAGGACACGAGCCTTTACAATCATGCGCTCGTTACGCGTCACTTCCCAGAGGGCTCGACCGAAGCTGTTGGTACCCCATTTCTTTACCCAGACTCCTACACCAAGATCCTCAACCCGTGTAGCAAAGAAGAACTGGTCGCCAAAGAATGGACGAATGATGGTGGGAATACCGGCACGAAGACTGGCGCCTGTTGTTCCAGAACCACCGTGATGCGCAGCAGCATCAATCTGACTGAAGAGCCAATCGTGTGGTGCGGACTTAATCACGTGGATCTCCGGAGGCATATCTGGCTCTTCGGGGCGAGGCTTGGACGGGTCGTCTTTCGGTGAGATACGGTCTGACCAGCCCTTCGACAAAATGCACCGAACATCTGCCTTGAGAACAGCGTCGATGACCTCTTGTGTCATCTTGGCTGGGTCCTTGACGATGATGGAACCAAAACCGACGTAGACCAACTTCTTTCCGTCCGCCCTGGCTTTCGCGATAAAGTCCTGCAGCTCCTGAGGCGGCTCCCAGTCACCTCCCTCATTGAGGAACCAGTAGCCAGTTACTCTAATCCAATCGGAAAAGTCCAGAGGAGGTGCGACCACGCTAGGACTGAAGTTGTACAGGAAGGGCACCTTATTAGGCTGCATCTTCTCAAGGTTGGTGCTAGGTAGGCCAAGAGTCTTTCGTCTCCATCGATTCACCTGGTAAGCCGTAGCCTTCCAAAAGATGTTGTCAAACATGACGTACGTCATATAGTTATATGCGCCTCCCATCTTGTGCTCAGGCATGATAAAAGCGTGAGGATATGCTCGTGTCCTAGTCCAAGGCATAGTGAACGCTCGGAAATAGGGAATACCAAGCTTCTCAGCGATGTGAATGCCAGCCATTGCAGAAGGAGACTCAATCAGGAGTTCAGAACCCTCACATGCTGTGTAGGCAGAGTCAAGAAGTTCGTCAAGCCATCCTCGGAAGGTCGAGTTTGCCTCCCGAAGGAAAGCCCAAGTGAATGTTCCATTCTCGATACAAAGCCGCATCAGCTCACCAGGGTCGCCTTCAACTCGGGCGAACTCAATACCGTGTGACTCGATCCATTCTTGGAACTCCGCATGTGTGGCAATCCGAGGCTTGTGGCCTTCAGCAAGAAGACCCTTGCACAAGGCAATGTATGGTTGCACATCACCTCGAGATCCGATGGTGAGACATGTGATCTTCATCGACTTTTGCGGCTTGAACGCAAGACCGGAGGAATTGGGGTTGTCAAACAGTATTGTTGGAGCGTTCGAGACTCCAGAGGTCTCGCGAGGTAGCTCTAGCTCGTGGTTGACGAACTCGTCCTGTCGCGCAGCCTTGAGGGCGTCACGCTCCGCAATTGCAGCAGCAGCTTCTTCCTCGTCTTGCTCCTCTTGGTCAAGGAAACCAGACTTCTCAAGAAAACGGTTAGTCTCCATGAGTTGATGCAGCGTCACTGCGCAATCATCTCGGAGCCCTGGGCGCCTAAACTCAAAGAATAGCTCTTCGTGACCACGAATGACGACCGTAAGGCCGTAGTAACCGAACCGGAAACCCTTCTCCTTGTGGACATTCTCGATATCCTTCAAAGGTAGGATGAGTTTTGTTCTTGTTCCGGGATACAAACTTCGGAAACAGAATGATCGATCACTGATATAGAACTTTCCATAGAGAGGCAAGACTTTGAAGATGGCCCCAAAGTACGTTGCAATAAGCTTCTCTGACTCGGGTAAGGTGAAATGCGCTCGGAATCGATCCATGGCGGTCTGTGTCTTGTCTTCTGCGTCCGAGTCGATATCATCGGCATCATCATCAGTCTTGAGCTCTTGGGGCTCATCGTAATGTCTATGTTCTCCTTTCCACATTCCATGCACCTTTTCCACATAACCCAGTGACTCGGTCGCAAACATAGAACCCATACGCTGGCTTGTACGACTGAGATACTCCGCAAAGGCATTAGCTCGTTGTAAGGGATATGCTCCAATCTTAGTGATACTGTTGAGCGTTGGTGTGACTGGACGCTGAGAATCACTAGCTTCGCCACCCAATTCCTGCATGGCGCCTGTCGTTGCGGCATGATGGATGTGGCGAGGGCGCTCTCTGTTCGAGCTAGAATTCCGAGGTGTTTTCTTCCCAGACTGGTCGCGCTTTCTAGACGCCGAAGCAGATCGTCGCATCGTCGGGCTGTGAAAGACCTCGCTTCCTTGAAGAATCTGGCTCGCGGATGCATCCTCAAACGAAGACGGTGATAGTGTGGAGATACTTGGGTTGTCGATCGATGAATGAACAAACGAATCTCCCGAGTCCTGAGCCTGTTGCTGTTTGGGAGTCGTGCTGCCGTGTTGATGACGACTCGTGGATCGTCTGGTGCCGCTGAAGCTCCTACGAGGGCTGAAGTCTCCGATGGAACTTGGAACATCCATGCTCTTGCGTCCAAATCTTCTGAAGCCGTCAAAACTTGTTCGTGGAGCGTCCATACTTGCTCGAGGGCTCAGTTGGCTTGGTGAATGAGGCGATAAAGGCGACATGGGAGCCAGTGTGGCTTTCACGGCATCGGGAAGCTTTCCTGTGTGCAGTCTGTCAATTTGGGGAAGATGGCGGCTTGCTGCCATCGATGTCCGGCCGGATGGAGACTGAGAGCTCTCATTCTCTTCACGGCTAGACACAGCTTTCTCCGCGGACCGGCTCTCTGCAGAAGCCTCAATGAGGATCTTGAGCACATTGATGGCGTCCTTCCCAAAGCTGAAGAAGGAAAAGAAGTACTGTGGCTGCTGTTAGTGGAAATGTTTCCGAGACTGTTGGGCACCTACCTCGTCAATAGCATATGTCTCGTCATTGTCAATGACCCTAACCTTGCAAGTATCGGCGAATGCAATCATCTGAGTATCTTCAATATCGATCACATTTTTAATCGGTAATGAGATCTTGACGCTGTCGCCATCGTTGTGACTTCGGAAGATGACTCTCTGCAGGCTCTTCACCCATTCTTTCGCACTTGGAGCGCTGTCGGCTCTGAACTTGTACGTTCGATGATGTGTCTCAACTGTGAAATGTAGACCTTCCTTATCCTTATCCACGATGTTTGCTGAGATGCCGTATCGCAGATCAATCTGTCCATGAGGGAAGTAAACGTCCGTTGCAGTCTTGTAATATGCTAAAACATCGTCCTTTAGTCGGAACCAAAACCTTGTGTAGCTTGGGTTGCGTTTGCCGCTCTTCGAAAGATACCCAGACTTTACAGCCTCATTCTTGCTTGGTGTCAGTAACTATCTGGCAGTCAGACTCTATAACTTACCGCTTTCTTGGGGAGGTATGCGTAAAAGCAGATATGCTTGGAAGTGATGTACATGTATCCTTGAAGGAGGACACTTTGTAGCAGCCAGCAGGGGTATTCTAAGACCAGTTAGTATACTCAAAAGGTCAATATCCAAGTTTGACAAACCCTCAATAACCTGCTCGTATGTATCAAACTCGAAAATCTCCTTGAGCTTCTTTGCCAGAGCCGAGACTACCTCGCCATCACTCGATCGACTAATATCAGACGATAGCCGGTCTAAATCGAAGCTGGGTCTGCTAGACAAGTCTGCCTTGGCCTCCAACATCCTACTCATGACACCCTGGGTATCTTGGCGTGTCAGCGTAAGAGCTGGTGCAGGCGACAAAGTGCCGTTGTCTTCCACGTCGGATTCATCAGCAGTCTCAACCGGAGCAGATAGTCGAGACGGTTGGGATTTATGCCGGGAACGAAGTTTCGGCAATGCAGGTAGCGATCGCAACAACTTATGCTCCGAAAGCCTTTTCCTTCTGTGCCCTTTGTCTTTTCCCTTGCCTCCTGGTTGTAGGATCGATGTTTGTGCGATATGATCACGGCTATGTGGTGATGATGATCCTTCACCCTCTTCGTCACTACTCATTCCATCGAATCGATCATTAAAGTCAACACGAGAGCTAGCAGTCGCAATAAGACCGAATATGCTCTGGTTCATGTTCATGAACATCGGTGGTCCTTGTGTAGTGTCATCCTCTTCTTCGTCTTCGGCATCGCTTTCTCGCAGAGGCTCGGGAAACACGGTCGCGGTGGAATCTTGCCGCTTTCTTCGATGGAGTTCCTCGTGGACATGCTCCTTGATGTCATCCGCGCCGATGCTGGCTTGGGCCGGAGCATCATCAGCCTGGGAAGCCATGATGGCCGGTCAAGTCGAGCGGGGCGACGGTCAACGATCGCTTACAGCCGTGGTTCTATTGCGATCGAAGGATAGGATGGGTGGTTCACGAAACTGTCGCCTAAAGATTTTTTGTGCGAAGTCTAATTAGGTCGAACGTTAAATTCGAGGCACGGTCCGAGGATGGGATGCGAGTGGTCATGGAGTCGTGAATCTGGACCCGGTTTGCGCCGCAAACAGTCAACGCTGTGCTATCGTGGGGAAACAATACGACTCGAAGTTGATGCCATCCACTGCGCGTATCGGGGTTCGTGTGAATATTCGCTTGTGTGGGTGTTACGCTACGGTACGAGTGTTCTTGCTGCGGGTGAATAAATACAAACATAAAGAGGAGTTGGAGGAAACAAACGTTCGGATCGCAAGGAAACGAACGAAGCATGGATCCAGATAAGGATCACGGCATTCCTGATCAAGAAGGAACCAGACCCTGGGGCTGACGCTGCCTAGGCTTTTAGGTCAATCTGCCTGAATCTCCAGTGGGGTTTTAGGGGACGGCTAGTGGACCTGGCCTTTTGAGCGGTGGAAATACCCTGGGGAAACAATGGAACCCTTGTGTACTGCCCACTATTGTGAGTCAAAATTCGCTTATGATTGGCTGACACCATTATCGATAAGCAATGACGCCAATCGGGCGGCTCATCCTTCAACACCGTGAATCGATCACATGCAAGCATTGGTCAAGTGGGAAATCAAGCCCAGATGATGTGAATAGTGCCCTTGCCATGCTGACCAGAAAGGCCCTCACTCAGGGAAAAGGGATCAGCTGTTTGTGAATCCACGTCATAATGAACGACCATGCGATAAGTTTTGGTGCCTGAGTCAGAGGAACGCCATAGCTTGTCATTCACTTTGGGGCGAACTCTTGAGTGGCTAGCAGTAAATTGCCCACAGACGTGAAAACGTGATCGACTCAGCCTCTACGTACATCAAAGCAATTGTTCAAAACAAGGGACCCATAGTCCTCGACTCTCGTACTCGGACATTCGTATTTTACACTACTCCAACAAACGCGTATTCTGTTCCGCCATTGCCGACAACCTGATCCATTATTCACGAGATATAGCAAACCAAAACTCCCGCTTAAATGCTGATGATTCCATGCACCCCTTTTCGAAACCGGTAATCCGAGGCTCACTGCCAGAAACAAAGCTTTCCACTGGATGTTGCACCAGCGACCCAATCGCGAGACGGGTGGAAGTGCGCGACGGCTGGTACTGCAGTGATACCCTCCCCATCAAGCTGAGCCAGTTGGCTGCCGTCTGAAGCAAAAACATCCACAAAACGATTCATATTGCCAATGACAAACTTCTGGATCCCATCATGAGGCCGCTTCTGCCATTGAGGCTTGAGAATGGTCACCCAACGACCAGTCTGGTTGTTATGGCGTACTTGATAGGTAGGTTCAACGCTGACGTCCTGGCCAGGCTTCCAGGACGAAGCGTCAGGGAAGTTGTAGATCTTGATAGTATCGTCATAAGAGCTAGTAGCGATATGGCCGCCAGGACTCCAAGATGCGTGCGACACAGACAGTCTCGAGCCATGCTCTCCAAGTAGGGCAGGGTGCCGTAGGTCCCCTTTGCCAGTGATCTTGCGAAGATCCCAAATCTTAAGTGTGCGGTCTAATGATGCAGTCGCGAGCAAGTGAGGTTGGAGAGGATGCAAAGAGAATCCACCAATCTTCTGGTCCGAAAGCGTCCAGATTTCAGCGTCATCAGAGGTTCTTGTGTCGTACTGACCGACACCGCCTTCAAGTGTAGAAAAGTACAGCATATGGGGGTTTGACTCTGCCATGTCAAGAGCTGAGATGGGGAGATCCTCATTGTGATCCGACGGCGCCCACACCTGGTAGGACTCTCCTTTGTTCAAGTCTAGTCGGCGGATTGACGAGTCATATGAAGATGTGTAGACAGAGTTGCTATCCTGCTGAGAGAAAACGAAGGAAGTGATCGTGCGACTGTGTATCTTGAACGCAGAAATGGTAGGATCAGGCACAGACGCATCTTCGTCCTCATCGTTTATTTCGGGAGCAGACTGTGAAGCGTCAAATACGCCCATGTTACCCTCTTTGTCGCCAGCAAAGATAAGAGGCTTCGATTCGGTGGGATGAAGGCCGAGAGCATAAACTCGTTGGGGCGTGATCTTGATGTCTGTGCTCCAGTGGTTAGTGACATGCTTCTCGCTTGTGCGAGACAATACTTACCATTGGGGGCCCAGTGCTCGTATAACTTCAAACCACCCATACGCTTTCGCAGCTCCTTCAAATCCTTGTCGGTGGTTTCCTTAACATCGTCCTCCGTGAATGTTCGAACTCCGGGCTGCGCACCACGGACGAGACCCTTAAACCCGTCTACACCAGCGAGATACTTCTTGCCTTCGACAGCAATATCGTCGAGTTTTAGGTCACCATTTACTCTCAATCTTTTAGCCTTCTCCTTCGCCGCGACGTGTTCGGCTTCGACAGCTAGTTTTCGCTTTAAGGTATCATTGTCTGCATCGAGACCAGCGAGTCGTGAGGACTGCCGAGTCGGCATTGCAGGTTCCCGTTTCGCGGGAGTCCGGGTCTTTGATCGGGTTGGCGTTGACTTCTTTTGGGGTGTCGGCATGACTTTCTTAGCGACTACGGCGACATCGGCTAGAATCTTCTGGTTTGATGCCATATTCTCTTGTCGCCTGCGCTCGAAGGCGCTCATGGGCGAGTCGACGCCCTTCTTAGGAGGCATGGTGACGGTGAATGAGGCGCACGAATGGCAAATTTGATCAAAGGATTTTCAAGCAAAGGGGAAAACTAAGGCGTTGTAAGGGCCTCTCCAGAGCAAAAATTCGAGCGGTTGTGCTGGTTTGCGCAAGCAGCAAAGTGACAGACAGACAGGATCGTGAATGGTGACGTGAAGGGCGCAAACCAAAACGCGACTCATTAATTGAACATGGCGCGAAGTCACGCGCTGGTAGGCGCCTACGCGTTCTGCATCCGACATTCAGCCGACCACTGCTTTGAACTGGTATCAATTTTCAGCCTCTGAAAATCTCATGTGAAAATCAAAGGTTCTAACAAAGCCTTGAACACAACATAAAAAATGTCTCGAAATCTTTTACCGTTCTTATATCAAACAAGGACACTACAACTGGCTTGTAGACGCCCTGCCAGCATTATTTTCACTCAGAGAGCTGGAGTGGCGACTTCAACAAGACGACTTAGAAAAGTAGACAATTCTGACATTCCTTTTGAGTTTGACGACGAGGAGACAACAAGCGCAAATGAAACCGAGATTGAACGACAAGGAACGTTGACGCCGACGGAAACAGAAATTTTCAAAGGAATTTTCGATGATATTGCTCAAGGCCGCTTAGCCAAAAACAAAAAGCGTTCTCAGTTTGGCCAAACTCAACCTACAAGTTCAGCACCAAGCCAAGAACAACCAGACGCGGCGCGTGGAGGAAACACCCTTGTCGAAAAAGCCCACAATTCGAATTTCAGCGATGACTTCCTCAAGCGTTACCCAGCATCCCTTCGAAGAGCTGCTGAGAACGCTCTGGGCAAATTCGAACTTGCACCAAAGCGCCCTAATCTTTACAGCTTGGCTGAGCTTGACCAGGCGGAGAAGAAGCAGATGCGTGAGTGGGCGAAGTACGAAAAGATCAGGGAGAAAGAGAAGAAGAGAGTGCAGGATCTCATGAAGGCCTGTAAGACGGACATTGAGCTTTGGAATGTCATGGAGGAAGAGGTATTCTCCTTGCCTGAAAAGCTAGGCATTGTCGAGAAGGATACAACGGTCAAGAGGGGTCGGAAATCCAAGGGACAAATTGCGAAGGAGGAAGCTGAAAAGTTGGAGGCCGAGAAAGCAGAGAAGACAGAAGGGGAAAAGCCTGTTATGGATATCCAGGGGCATCTGTACCCTCAATATCTCATCTACGGGCTCGAGCTCTTCGACACCGCATTTGCGAGATCATCTATCCTCGCATTCAATATCCTCCCACGAGTTAAAGAACTCGGCCTCTCCTCCTATGTTCTTGGCGTCTCCACCACCTTTTTCATCAAACTCGCCGAAATCCACTGGAAGCGTTACGGCGATGCTACGTCAGCCTTTGACGCACTTGACGAGATGAAGCCAGTTGGTTTGTTCCCGAACGAACAGCTGGGTGACCTCGAGGGATTGATTGGGCAGATCTCAGATCACTTGCACAGCTGCACCTGGGGTGCTCAGGGGCCTTTTGTTATGGCTATGATGCAGGCTCCGCCTTATGATGCTAGCCTTATGAGCCGCCTGGGACGCATGAAGGGCTTGATCGCGAAGAAGCATTTTTACAATGAAATGGAAGGTCGATCCCAGGACCGCACAGATCGACCTAGGCTTTGAGTATGGAGAGTCTGAGTGATTGGTAAATCATTGTAAGATTACGACGTTGGATATGTACAAAATTGTATTCTTATGGCTCAATAGCTACCATGTATCAATAGTGAAAAGTAATGGAATTATCCTTTCTCGTCAATTGACTTTACTTTCTCACGTCATAAGTCGCTGGACCGTTTTGAGTCGCTCTTTTTGAACTCGGTGGGCATCTTGATTCGTCTCTCCCGCCGCGGACGTGATCAATGAAGATACTCAAACAAAGCATGGCAGCGATAATAGTGAAACAAACGGCCGGCACTAAAAGAGGATTTTGGAAACTGGGTAGGCAGAAGGAGTCTGCTGAAATGCTAGGACTAAACGAGAGATGTAGCAGATAAAACTTACAAGCATGATTGGGCCGTCTGCTAAATATTTATAGGGACACTGGGGAAGAGCCTGGATCCGATAAAGGGGAAGAAGAGAAGAGAATAGATGCAGGGTTATAGGATAGCTTAAATGCCCAGCGTGTTATGTCAAAATAACTTTATTATAAGTAATTTTTTACCACCTCATTACTGAATTTTCCCAAACCTTACCACTTGTTAATCATCTTTCGTGATGATCCTAGTTGGTCAAGTGACACTTTTATAACTCTATTGTGTGTAGACCTTTCGAACCTTTCACTATGCTTTTCATCCAATACACCCACATAATGACTCAGCTGGTGATCGACTGAGCCTCTTGAGTTACAAATGGAAGGTTCCTTGGCCCTAATCCTTTATTGCTGAAGATGTAACAGGCTGAGAGCTTGAAAGAGTCTTCAGCTCCAGTCGCACAAAGGTACATAAATACATATAGGCAATATAATCATTGCCTTTACTGTTACCTGAAATCTTGCTTTTGGCTGCAAAGCTAGATACCTTGATAAGTGACCCTAAAAATTTATAAATAAGTCCCTGCCTGCCGCATTGCTGAGGCCAAACACCGAACCCTCTCTCTTCTCAATCTCGGATCACAGAAGCCAAGCACCACCACCAATCCAGAATCTACGATCTAGACTTGACACTATATGCTCCACACTACGGACTTAGCTCCTCGGTGTGACCTATTACTTCAATCTGATGCAAGAGCCACTGAACAACCGTCCTCCTACACCCTGGTATAAGAATCCTCGGCTGCTGCTTGCCATTGTCTTGCAAGCCACCGCTATCAGACTCTGGTGGCTCGCTATCTTCCCCAACGACCCCGGTGAATTTTGAGTGGGAGACCATTAATCACCGCTCCTTTCAGCCATGCCTGGGTTTTGGGATTATTTGGAGTATTCCTTTTTATTTCTTCATCTTCGTAATGCAGGACCTATGAGGCTTGGTGGGATATTTGAATACGTGCCTATACGTCCTGCTCCTGAAAGCTACAGCTACGCCGGCAGAGTCTGGTATTACCTTGCGCACAGGCAATGCTTTAATCAGTTCTTGGGTGTACTGGGCCTTCTGGCTTGTGCGATGGGAGAGCTGTGGATGAGCAGGAGAAGTAGGCTTGAGCCGGCTCAGATGGTATTCCATGAGCTCGAACGCTGGAGCTGGCGGAAACTACTGCCACCTGTCCTCCTAACCTCATATCTGACAAGTGGCCTCTTGACAGCCTGGCATGCTGTCCATTTGAAAGAGGACTAAGGATTGGCAAAATGACGGCAGCCGATTAGAAAGAAGCCTTTAGCCTCGAGACTCGGCAGTAAAATGTTATGCATCAGCATCGATGACAGCGATGTAATCTAGAGATGCACACCGTACAAAGTACAGAGGCTCCTTATAAACGAAAAAGAGATGGACAGTATCACAAGCCTTCAATATATGTGGCAGGGGGTGGATGGGGTAAAGGTTGCTGAGTTCGAGCTAGCCTCAGCTCTTCTTTGCTTGGAAGTGAGATTACTCAAGCCTTGAATTCTGTAGGAGCAATAGATTGAATATCAGACCAAGTTACACGATGATTATGTCATATTACCTCCTACCTATCCAAAACGAGTTGGTTACTGTGAGTTGGCGATTATTCCCTCGGTGTAGCCAGTGCATGAAGTAATCAGCAGCATGATAAACATGTCTCGTGGTGAAGTTATCCTCCTTTGGGATCATGTCGTTGACCAAAGACACCTAGAGGTCTGGCGTGGCAGAGAGGGCGGTATGGGTAAGATTGAGCTATCTATAGGAACGAATGTTGCTGGAGGAGCAGAGGGGGGATTTAAAGAGGAGGTGTGAGTATTGACCTGACTGGCAATGATTTGTGAGAAGGTTGTTTTGCCCGAAGAGTTATGGGTGTCAAAGATCTTTTGCCTCATGAGTATCAGGCAGTAAAAAGAATGCTCGGACTTGCGCTGTTCTAAATACGCAGTCTCTCGACCGCCCGCGAAAACGATGTAGGGTCACAGTATATAAATTAGCCAACAGATGTTTCTGGGTGGAGATGGCGGCTGATGTATATAATCTATGATATTGTTGGCCACAGCATGACAACGTGGCCGAGTGGTTAAGGCGATGCCCTGCTATCTCTTAGAGACATCATAGGCATTGTGTTCGCACGCGTAGGTTCGAATCCTGCCGTTGTCGATGTTTTTTTCACTTTTTTTCTTGCAATTCTTTGCATCTCTTAATACTGGCTTGCTTCTCAGGATCGATGAATTCTTCTGTGCTGGCGTTGGATGATTGAGGATGATGAGAGTGTTGAGGGACGAACCAATCAGCGACTTAGAATTGTGGACCGCTGTTTAAATTGTTTAGGCTTAAATGCTGACAACTTCGACGCGTCTGAAGGACTCCTTTTTGTCTGCTATAATTACCCAGGTCAAGTTGCATTTAATTACCACTCCTAGTTACACAATGGGCTCGTTTTTGTCTCATGACGAGTTCCCTGTTGAGGGTAGAGTATGTCGTTCCATTCCCTCAGTGAAGCTGCCCCCGCCCACTAACATTTCGCAGACAGTCCTAATTACAGGCGGTTCCAGAGGTCTCGGCCTAGCAGCAGCGCGCCAACTGTCATCCAAAGGCGCGAACGTCGCTATAGTCGCCCGTGACACAGCCGTCTTGAAAGATGCTCTCACTCAAGTCGAAGCATCTGCCCAATCTTCATCTCAGCGCTTCTTCTCACTCACCGCCGACGTCACCAAAGCTTCCGAATGCTCTCGTGTGATTACAGAAGTCACCGCCTGGAACGATGACAGTCCGCCGGATATCGTCTGGTGTTGTAGTGGAAGCGCGCATCCGACGTTGTTCATTGACACACCGGTTGAGCAGCTTCAGACTATGATGGACAGTAATTATTTCTCGAGTGCGTACATGGCCCATGCTACGCTCAATGCGTGGCTGAGGCCTGCTATTGACAGTGCCGCAAAGAAGACCACAGAAGTCAAGACACCGCCGTCCCGTCACATCATATTCACAGGCTCTTTTGTTTCGTTATACAGTTTTGCAGGTTTCACGCCTTACTCACCCTCCAAAGCTGCCATCAGATCACTGTCAGACTCTCTTTCACAGGAGATGAACTTATACGCAGGAGCTCATCCCAATGAGCCTCGCGTGCGCATCCACACTGTCTTCCCAGCCACAATGCCAACCAAGTCACTGGACGATGAGAACAAGGTCAAGACAGATGTTACAAAAGCGCTTGAGGAGGGTGACCAGATCCTCACACCAGATGAATGTGCACGTCGTGCAATCGCGGGGTTGGAGAGGGGAGAAGAGCTTATTGCAACGAGTACTATTATTAGACTCGTCATGACGACTGTCATGGGTGGTGCCATACGTGGTGGATTTTGGACCGGCTTGGTGAATACATTGCTGAGCTGGGTTGTGATGATTGTGATGGTGTTTATTCGGTGGGATATGGACGTCAAGGTCAGGAATTGGGGAAAGAAGCATGGGTCAAGCGGCATGGCATCTAAGGACAAGTGAGGAAAATGTCAAGCTGTTATTTCGCAAGCATATATGATCGAACGAGCAAGGAAGAACATACAAGGCTCAAGAAGATACGAAAACGAATGGTGCCTCATTGATGAGTCTTCGCACCGCTCTCCCTTGCTGTGTTGGTTGAATGAGCGGGAACATGATACATGTGGCGCGTTGCACGAGCTAAGCCCTGCCTCACTCCATGACCTGAAAGACTCCCAAGAGTTGCACATTAAGGAGTCAGCCTCCAATGGAGCCAGACAGTTGTTGACATAGAAACTAAAATTGAAGCATTTGTAGTAAACATGATCTGTCACCTCCTTCAACACCAAGCACACACGGTTGATTAGCAGGTTTTTACAGGACAGATCACGGTAACTTCCACCCATTCTGCAGTGAAGGGTTATCCTGCAGTTTTCTCTTTTCCAAGTGGAAATTGTTCCAATCTGGAACTGCCAGGACACAATTGAGTGAGGCATAGCCATGATTTCTAGGTGCTAGCGTCAGGGAGTAAGAAAACACCAGGACCTTGATATTAGGTGTCAAAATAAATTTTGCAAAGAGTCCCCTAAGGTTAGGCTAGATTTACCTAAAGATTTTCATCGCTTATAGTTAAAGGTCCTGAGTTTTCTTTCCTCCCCTAGGCTAACTGCAGGCAGTCTTACCTGCATCATGCAAGACAGGGGTGCACAGCCTCTAGAGGCAGCCGTAAGGCAACCCACAACCAAGTTTAGCCCTCAAAAGCCTTCGATCTGAGTTTACTGCTTCAATTCAGTTTCTTTTGTTTCTTTCCTCTCAATTGTGCAATAGTTGAGCGGCAATCGCGCGCTATGGACCCTCTGTCAATTATAGCCAGTATTGCTGGCATAGCGTCAGCCGGCGCTCAACTCTCAAACACTCTTTTCAAGCTTTACAAGACAGTAAAGAATGCACCCAAGGAGATCCAATCGGTTGCCATTGAGATGTCTGGCTTGACTTCCACTCTTGAGCACTTGCATGACATCATCAAATCCGGGCAATCGTATGCAAAACCGCAATTTTGCGAAGCTGTTCGGCATGTTGTCAAGAACATCCAGATGACGCAGCAAGAGATTGACAAGATGGTGGCTGATGAGAGTATATTACGAAGGGTCAAATGGCTCAAGGCTGCAAGGCTGTTGTCGGATATTGAAAAGCATAAGGTCACATTGACTTTGCAAATTGCCATTCTTTCAGCGGCTGTTCTGGTCAAGTCCACTCATGGGTAAGCACCAATTCGGCAATTATGAACAATTATCTGACCTTTCCAGCCGGCCATCTATGCAAGGAAGAGTGGAAAACAGATTCAAGGCCCAAGCCGAGAGTCTTGTCCTGGCTGGTCAAGCTTCATTTGAGAAAAATGAATCGGAGCCGATTCCAGATCCTCCTCAAGAAAGAGCACCGAGTCCACCAGTTCGCACAAGCAAAAGACTACCAAGTCCCGTGCGCGAGTCTGAGATTCCTGGACACGTGCGGACCGAGGAGCTCTACGGTCAAAACAAGAGTTCTGAAGACAACACATTTCTTGCTGCAAGCGAGAAAGAAGAGGTCCGTTCAGCACTTGCGCTGAGTGTAAAGGATCCAACACGTCCAGAAAAACGTTATACCGTTCCTGCGATTGATGATAAAGACGAAGAGAACTACTCTTCCGAAGACGAAGAAAGGGTGTCCCGACGTCGCAGAAGGTCGGGGTTTGATCCACTATCCGGCGGCAGCATCGCGCAATTTGGACCTGATTTCCACCGACGCGGCGATGCAGCTACGTTTCTATATAATCTTGTTTTTCTCAACGAGATACCTGGTAGAGGAACACCAGATCAGAGCTCACATCTCAGAGACACCGGAGGTAACGAAAAGATAGAAGTGCGGTACCGACATCGACATTCGGATCCAATGTATGACAATGACTATTCTAACGATGAAAACATTGGCGGTCCTCGGGAGAGAGTGAGATTTACAGACCCCAAGCCTCAGGAACCAGGAAGAATTGTCAATAGACTTCTTCTAGCTTGGACATCACTGAGCGAAAGCGAGGTCGAGAAGGGGAAGCCGGATAACCAGCCTACTCAACGTAGGCCATTTGGAGAAAGTGACAGTTCCGACAGTGAAGAGTCTCTCTACGGGTCTGAGAACCCAGAGACAAATTGGAGAAGAGTAAGCAATCCACAGTTACTGGTCGTGCATAGATATGCTAAGTTCTTGGAAAGGAAGCAAGAGCAGCTCGCAATAGGTTCCCAAGAGAAGAAACCAAGTACAATGGTAAGCCAGAGTTTGATCCTCGTGGCCGCAAGATACTCAGACCAACACAAGCTTGGGGTGCTCCATCTGGATATACGAATGCACCCCCTCGTAATAATGGCTCTTCACCAATAACAGCGGAACCAGCTATGCCATACCCAACGAGTGGCTACTTCCAGCCATACGGTCAGGCTCGAAATCCTTTTGCACCGTCTTACGGATCTTCGGACCAGCCGAGCTGGATGCCTGAAGCATCAAACTTCTCTCATAGCTATCCTTTCCCACCACCACAACCACAACCATCAGGAGAGACATATTGGTCCCCACCAACCCAGTCACACAACCCGACCATGGAGACAAAAACAGTGAGATCAAAGTTCCAGAAACCTGCTTTTGTTGTTCTGCCACAAACAGACTCTGCAGACTATGAGGCTCGGCCTATAACTCCCGAGCTTCACCTTACGTCTGTTAGCTTAGGTATCATGAGGCAAGGAGATGAGCCAATCTGGGACTGCGATGCTTTCATGTCTGAGAAAGGTTATCCTGGGAAAGCGATTATGGGTGCACTTATTGGCGACAAATCCGCTAGGAATCCTCACGGATTAGATCTAGCACATACGCTGATTAAAGGAAGAAGTATGAAGCTTGTGTATATCCGAGGAAATGGTGGGTGACAAAGAGAAGCCTTGACAGCTGCAATTGCTAACCCATTAGATCTTGGTGAAACTTGGTTCATAAATGAACAGCCAGTCTTCTTACAGTTCCTTCATTCTGGATACTTACCTCAATTCTATCCAGCAAAAGAGACCGATGAGAGAGCCATGAAGGAGGAGTACGTTGCTATCGGAGAAGAATGGGCCAGTTTCGAAGCTCTACAGCAACTTGGAATGGTTGTCAGAAGAAGAGAAGAGGGACGTGTTCTCATGGACCCTAGCACGACATGGGCAAGTTGTCTCTTTATGAACTTTGGAACCTCATTGCTAACTTGAGGAAGTCAATGATTAAAGAGCTTGCCACTACGACTCTTCAGCTGAGGAGCATGCGGCAAAGGCGCACCTTCACGCCAACATTTTATAACTCCGCATCTGCATTTCGACAGAAACATGGATTGGAAGCGCCCTCACCTTCTGGGACCACAGGCTCTGAGACTAGAACCCATCCTGTCCCAGATAGACGTGCCACAGTCGAGGATGAAAGCGAAGTCGATATCATCGACTTACCAATAGGTGAAGAGCCCAAGAAGGCACCAGAAACAAACACAGAAGCCCAAAGAGAGACAGTGCCTGGGGCACATAAACCACAAATTTCCGTAACCCCACCATCAACACCACAACAGACCTCGCCTGACTATTTGGACACAAGCGAGGTAGCATCATATGTTTCTTCAGGGTCGCGCTTGTCCAGGTTTGTGAAGCGTTACAAAACAGGAGGGAGGAAGAATCTGTCTATACCCTTACACCGGCAGAGCTCGAAGACCAGTGGATACGGAAGTGAGAGTACTGAATGGCAGGATGACGATAAGAGGCCCCTAACACCGACGGACTCGGGTGTTGGAAATTCAATAGTTTCAGGGCGATAAGCATTCGACATCAGGGTGGGCCACATGTTCTGTTTCAAGTATCATTCTTGATCTCAGGCTACATCTATATATTCAAACTTGTATTCGTAGATAATACGGGGAGAATTCATTTGTAACTTAAGATCTCCTCCTTTCTGTAAAATGGATAATCTGTATATCCAACAACATTATCTTCAAAAGGTCCATAGAATGTCTTTCGATCATACGCCTGCAGCGGCCATCCATTCCTCAATCTCTCTACCAAGTCAGGGTTACTGATAAAATACCTTCCATACAACAGACCGTCATACTTCCCACTCTCGACAACACCCCATGAGTTAACATCATTGAATCCACCGGCGGAAAAGAATGGCGTATCCCCAAAGATGGAACGGAACAGCGACAGATCGACGGTAGGCAAACCCCAAGATCCCAGGAACTTCTGCTTCTCTGCCTCCGAGAAGATCTGCTCATATCGTGGCTCAACAAAACTGACGTATGAAAGCTTTGGCAAGCGAGATTTCAGTTCATGGCAGAGGTGGCTCCATGTTTCAACACGCTTCTCGCCACGAGCCTGGTTAAACAGACCGAAAGGGGTGAGACGAATAGCCAAGTTTTCTTGGCCGATTGCCTTGGCTAGTTCCTCCATAAGCTCAAGTGCAAAGTTACATCTCTTCTCCTCAGTGCCGCCGTAGTGATCTGTCCGTTTGTTGATGTTTGAGGAGAGAAATTGCTCGACAAGGTATCCGTTTCCGCCGTGGACTTCAACGCCGTCGAAACCAGCTTCAATGGCATTCTTTGCAGCATTGACGTAGTCACTAATAGTGCTCTTTATCTTATCCACGGTCATCTCGATGGGCGGATGGTCTGAAATTTTGACAGGCGCAGTGCTATGGGGTGGAGGGTATGCAAAGGTCTCGTTGGGGTCATCCCATGGCGTGGCAGAGGGAGCCAGAATAGGAGTTCCCGTCAAGTGAGGAATGTTGGCGCGACCAGAGTGCCACAACTGGGCATACATATAGCCTCCTTTGGAATGGACAGCAGAAACGACCTTCTTCCAGCCTTCTACCTGCTCGCGGAGGAAAATGCCTGGAACACCTGGCATTCCATTGCCCTCAAGTGAAGGGGGGAGGCCCTCAGAAATGATGAGACCACCATCGGTTGCTCGTTGAGAATAGTATTCGACCATCAGGTCATTGGGAATCCAGAGTCGGTTGGGCTTCTCAGGCGTAGACTCAGAGTTCGCCGGAGTTCCTCGGTTCCTAGTCAGAGGTGCATGGATAATGCGGTGCTTGAGATGGACTTTGCCATTTCCAATGTCAAGAGGGGTGAAGAGCTTGGAACAAGCCCCAGCATCGATTATATCGCCCATTGCGCAGAATATCACAAAGTTCGGAAGGTATGCCTTGTGTCTTCAGGGCCCTGCGAGATCTCAGATACTTAAACAGTTGTACATCGACAAACCACCGATATCAGAGTCTGATATGTCATCCTATACAGGGTTCCAAGAAACCGGAACGGTCTGTAAAGACCAATGCCAGCCTTGATCTGGTGCCTTGGCTCCATAGATGACACTTACGCCACCTCGGCATTCTCCACAGACAAGGACCATATCCTTTAGTCTCTGCAAATCTTGGCGAATATTGTGGACTGATTCCGATTCCAGGCGCAGGATTGAGTTGATGCGACGTTTTTGACGACTCGACGAATCGACAGACTTGCAGCATCAGAAGCCCGGTCCTTAGTACAGACGTCAATGTCTGGACGATGTAACAGCGATCCACTGTAAATGGAGATAAGAATGGGGATGGGTGGGTGAGTCTTGACGATTGCTAGATGATAAGCTGTGATAAGGTCATAGTTGGGTCTAGAGAAGACACTAGATTTGGGAAATGGAGCGTTATCATGGCAATCCCCAAGAGCTTACTAATTCAATTCAATCGAGCATGGTGCCTTTAGGATACGGGCAACCGGGGCTCTAAAAAGTTGATGGTAGAGTGATTTGGTGTGTGAGTAGTTGACGGCAATAAAGATCAACCAGAATGGCATTCAATTTGCGAGTGTTCTGAAACCTAGAAACATACTACCTCCCCCTCTCGCCCTACATTTTACTGTTCTTAGCTGAATCATTGTTTATATGAAGACATGAAAGAAGAAAGGCAATTATTTATAATTGTTTATTCTTCTTTGTAAGTATCAGGATTATCTCGTCTTGAGTTATTTATGATAGTACAAGTAAAGTCACAAGTCTCAAACACTAATAGCATATATTTAACGTATATTTTCATAAGGGTATTATGTACATTGAGGTAGAAACGCAGCCTAATATGTACCGAGCTGAATTGAATCGTGGAGCGCACCATACTGCACCATCTCAAGAGCCATGGCTGACGAATACAAAGCTTATGGATACCTAGAATGATATGTCGACAAGACTAGGATCAAGGGAGACTGAACCTTTCTGCAACTCAATGTTTGCTGGGTTCAGTCTGTGTTCAAGGAGTCAATCTACACTGTTGAGGCATTCTTCAACGACAGTCACGGTTTATGTCTCGTTGAGACGTCATAGGCTTTAAGTATCAATCAATAAAAATCTTGTTTATGACTGAAAGCTTAATATTTAATCACCTGCCTCGTTTGTATCTTTTAGCTGAAACAGGGCTGCGAGGATCAGCACAGAGCTGACCTCATCTGCGCTGACAGCCTAAAGCCTAACTTTATAGGTAGTCATCGACTACATATATAGTTGCTTTAGCTTGTCTTTTAGTGATCGGCCGCCGTAAGCTAGTTGATACTAATAAATGACTACCTAGGGTTGAGTGAGTTAGGTCCCTACTTAGTGCAGGAAGCTAATAACAGCCCTATTCACAGGAGCTCGGCACAGACGGCATGTCAGGGTGTTTCAAGTAAGTCCCAGGAACTCTCGGTAAACCAGAGCAATCTCGTGTTTACATATTTGCACCCCATGTTGCCAATCTGTGTCATGGCGGTATTATAATAATGTACTAGTTAAGCAATGGTGGGCTACAGACTGCCCATTATGTGAAGCCAGAAGTGTCCTTGCTACTGGAGCAATACTTTCCTAAGACCCTTTCTCATCAGTATTTACTTTACAACAATAGGTCGGATTGAGTATAATGGAATGTCGAAGTTATGAGCCGGATGTGATATTTGCACTTGAGAACTGTGATTTAGAGTTTATTTTCATTGCACAGAGCTTAGTTAGACTGTAAACTGCATGTTAACCTGAGCAAGTGTCGCTTTACGTTTCATTAAGTAGCGCTTCGTTTTACTCAATCAGGATAGTACATAAACTTACTGTACTTGAAACACAGTTTGCTCTCCATCTGCAGGGATTTGTACATATTAAGTTTGACTTTAATCCCTGGATGTATATGCAAACAAGCATTTTGCTTGCAAAGTATTGCAATTTGTTTACTGCAAGTCTAGGAAGGATTCAGCTCCTTCAAATTATCATCAACACAATTACGAAGCCTCCACAAACAGGTCTGAAGTCGCTAGATGTGTATCAAGCCATGGTCAAATACCTAGGAAATTAAGGAAGATGGATCTCATGATTCTTATGAATCTGTGTTCCGGTTCTCCCTTTATAAAGAGACTTCACGACTTACCGTTTATTGATACTACAAACATGTGAAGGAGATTGGACCCGTGCTCTTAAATAGGCTTGAGCTCTCCTATTCTGACGCTACAATAACCACTCTATTCCTTAACTCCATCATACTTTTCTCCTCCGAACACTTTACCTAAGTCCTTCACTTGCTATCACTACAACTCTTACTCAATCATGCTGTTCAATAACCTTTTCGTCGCCATCTCAGTCCCTATGGCTCTTGCAGCCACTCCCCTCGGTGGCGGAAGATGGAAGAAAGTCAACCCTTCCCTCAACCCCCAGCAATGCGCTGGAGGACAAATCAAGGGCGACTCCTTTCACCTTCCACCAAAGGCAAACGGCCAGAACGTTGGCTCCGGCTGCCGCAATGGCCATCTTCGCGCCGAATACGGCTCCAAAGATCACTATACCTCGGGCGTACACCAGTTTACTGGCAAATTCACCATCAACTCGTTTGGGGGGGATCGAATCTCTCTCAAGCAAACGATAGGAAACAAAGGTGCATGGTTCATGCTGGCTGCGAGTCACTCTGGAGATCTATACGGCGTGGGAGGCAGAGGGATAATTGCCGAGGGGGTGGCCAAAGTTGGTGCAACGGTCGCTGTCAACACTATTCATGATGCCGATACCGGTTTATACAAGGTCTTCATCAATGGAGAGGAGAAATACTCCACTACTTCGCCGCGAGAGGTATGGGGAGATAAGTATGGAGCCTATGCTACTGTAAGCGGTTCAGGACCAATCACTGTCACATGGAATGATGTAGAGTTCTACACTCGTTAGCAATGAGTTGTTCGTGTTGGGATTAGCGAGGATGAGTTAGAGGCTGAAAGGATTAGGATTTTTCCTCTGGGCGTAACCCAGTTTTCCCTGTATCTACATGAAGCAGCTAGCCTTTCTAGCAACGCACAACGGTTATACTGGACGTTCATTTAGAAGACGCTTCAATTACTTTTACGGTCAAACAAGAATGCAATACTGTCTTCTCTCTATTCCAACCCGCTTGGCTCTTTTTGAATCCTACTCCATCTAGATACATCTCTAAGAAATTTCTTTGATACCTGGTCTCAACGCTTACCATCCCAGAGCTGCCTTGATAGAGGCCTCCAGAAGTGCACCGCCCTTGGATTGCGTTGCAGCATTAGGATGATAGTCACATCCTGAATCGGAACCCTGAGTAGGCCAATCAACCAGATGAGTCTTGACACCAGTCAGCTGCTGCATGGCGTCCTTGAGAACTTTGATATGTGTGGACTTCTGCGCATCAGCCGTGGTAGGGTAGTAATCGCTCAGGAGTGGAGAAGACACAAAGAAGAACTGAGCCTTAGGGTAGTGTAGCTGTATGCTCTTCACCAACTTGACCAGAGCTTGAGTCAGGTCTGCAGGGTTGACTGGCTGGCGCACGTTGAGGTAACTGAAGTCATTTGTGCCGAGGTTGATCACAACAGCGTCAGGAATCCACGAACTGGGGAACGTGAAACTGTTGTCGTCATCATTGGCTCCGTAGCGCGTGTAGAGAACCGGCATCGTTGGTGAAGTGTCGGGAGGGTTCTGTGCATAGTTGCGGATAAGGCCCTTGCCACTCCAAGCGACGACACTATAATCCGCCTTTAAAGCTCTCGCGGCCACGGCACCGTATGTCTTGCCGTTATTCTGCAAAACTGCTGAATCGACACAAGGATTAACGCCATCAAGACCGTATCCCACGGTGATGGAGTCGCCAATGATCTCAATCTTGCGCTTTGGTGCTACGTTCTCTACCAGTTGACCATCCGTGCTGACGCCGGAAACTCGGAAGGAACCGAAAGATGCTTCAGATCGCTTCCGAAGTTCAACAGTATGGGTACCCTGCGTGAGCTTTGGGGTCGAGATCGATGTTCCCTCTACATTTTTAACGAGAATTGGGTTGCCACCGTCGATGATAAGATCTGCGCTTGATGTTCCAGTGATACCGTCAATCTTGATACTAGCGGTAGTTCCTTTGAAGGTGAAAGCGACTCCGGTGCTCGGCCATGTGAGCTGTTTGGTCGCCGGGTTGACTCTTCCGACGAACCTATAGCTCTACACCAGCAGATTAGTAGTGTCTCGTGTCGATGATGATGAGACTTACAGGGAGTGAGGCGGCCGACACAGCGGTCATAAAAAGGGACAATACAGCCACCTTCATCTTGACGGCGCCTTGTATTTAAACACTGTCAATAATTGGTAGGACTTTCGATGAAAAAAAGGACATCTTCTCATCTTATATACTGTCTCCGATCTCCTGATCAACCCTAGAGACTTCGGCAGAGACTATCCGAATTTGCCTAAATAGGCAAAGTACGGCTGTTTACAAGGTTTCTGTTTCATAAATCATCCACCACTTACAATGTGCCCTATCCTATTTAATTGAGACGATCCAGCTGTTTCTGTATTTCTCCGGCCCTTCGTATAGCTGCCGGTCCGAAACGAGAGCTTTAGATCCGGAGCTCTCGGAGGGTCCTATGGTGGAGTTCACATTTACTTTACAATAGGTATAGGGCGATAATGAACTGTGCTTCCTAATACCACTGCCGCCCATAACGAGAGTTTATAGTAGTTGAGTTGATTCATTTGGAACAAATCGCTGGCTAAGCTCTGTTTGATTGGTATTGATCTGAAGATAATCTCGAACGACAGGATCTTGATCCGACTGACGACGAAAAATTAAATCCAGGAGGATGATGACGTAACAGTGCAAAGGATGCCCTCAGGAAAGGCATTTGAAGCCAGATGGAAGGCAAAGGCCATCAGGACACATCAGAGTTCTTTCTGTATATCCCCGGGCGCAAGTCCGCAATTCGTGATATCAACCTTGGCAGCCTTTACCTCAACGCTTCCAAGCTCTTCGCCCTTGTCACGGGTGAGCCAGTTCAAGGTATCAAGAGTTGATACGAAACCCTCCTTTGCACTGCCTAGGATAAGCACAGGTCTGGAGGTTTCACCGTATGTGAGTATCCAGCAGGAACCGCAGAGCGGAGAATCAGGTCCATCGACCTGCTCAAGACCAGTGATTGAATGCGGAATGTCCCCGATGGTTTTCCATGATGGGTACCCATCCAGTATAAGGCCGTTCTTGTAGCATGCCAGCTGACTAACAGGTATCGAGTCATTGTCATAGAGTTTGCTGTATGTGACTATTCCCTGAGTCAATACCTCAGTGGATGGAGATTGAATCAAGGTGAACTCTTACGTGAAACGGCGGATACTGAAGGCAGTAGTAGACCAACGACTGTAAACTTGGCAGTGAACATCTTGGATGGAAAATAAAACGGCAAAACCTCTGCGAGGACTGCTAAACAAAAGAGCAAGGTTTGGTGTTTTTGGAAGGATGGAAAACAGCGGGGTGGCCACGAGTCAGCTTAACATGAATATATCCGATTTCGCGGTTTGGCCGGTATCCTCGTTATCAGAATACCAATTACTATGTCCTATTGCGGCGTTGTTGACTGTTGACTGTTGGTTGTTGGTTGTAATTGTGTTCTCGTGATCATATCATGCTGGTTGATACCTAACTTCCAATTGGTCGCATTGCATTTCTGGACTATGATTTGCTCAGAAAGTTTCACTCCCTTGTGCATTTTGCCTAGAGGTTTATTTGCTGTCAAGTAAGTAAGACATTTACACGATCCAGACCGCCTTGTTTCACCAGGGTCATTCGCTTACAGAGGCGTATTGTTCGTACATTTCGGTCTTTCTAGACTGGCAGACCAAAATAGGCAACTCGTGGATGTATAGATGGTTCGGTTTGCGCGATAATCTCCACGGCGGTTACTCCTTTCGCTGAAGGTATGATAAGTAGCTAAGCCACCATGCAACTTTACCCCTTGAATATACATCTTTGTTCTTGAACTCTTGATGCGGGATTGCTACTTTGGTCTCATGGTATGTCTGCTAGTTTGATGAACTTTGTGTAGTAGGTACGTTTTATATACCTCCTAATTCTATGTAGACCACTACAAGCGACTAGAGTATCTGAAGCTGTAAAAGATTTGGCTGTTCAACAATGAATATACAACACCAGAGTTCATCATATCAGGGATGCATGGGCCTCTGGGTCTTGAGCGACGCTCGGTTGCGGGGCCTCATGGCCCCCAACAACTCAAGGCGTCGAATTGTTCCTGGGTTGGTGGATAAAGAGTTCTTGGGCCTCTGATCAAGTCGCCATGGATCCACATGGCATTGCACTGTTCCAGGCGAAGTGGTCATCAGTTTTTGGGTTCTATTTTAAGGAATCAAAAGGCCATACCTCTTGTTCAGTCTCGCCACGATCGAATACAACGACGCCACCGAGGATCTTGGACTCAGCCCAATAGCCAGCAACATCGGCCATACCTTGTGGATATTGCTCAGGATATCGATATGCTCGATGACAAAAGGCGATGGGAGGAGGATCGTAGTATCGCCGTGACTCAACCCCACGTTCCTTTTCTTCTAGGACACTTTGTCTCCAATCATCATACACTTTGTGCTTGTGAGCACCATCATCGAGGTTAAAGAGAAAAGCGCCGATCTGACGGCAAGCGACGGCAACGATTTCGATCAACCGAAGATTGAACACTTCTGAGCCAGGCACTGTATCTGCGAAGGCTTGGATTGTCTTCTCTAACGGTAGTTGCGATAGGTCAAACTGATTTCGGAACTCGCGGGCTTTGTCTACATATCCGGGGCAAATGTCGGCGTGATGAAGGCTATGAACGGGGTGATCTTTGACAAAGTCAGAACTGTCTCTTAGAGACTTTTCAGTAGGAAGTCCATCGAGAATCTGGGCATATACGAGCTCGGCTACCTCCGTGCGTAGGACATTTCTCACAGCTCTTTCGAGCATGTTCCGATGTTCATTGCCCAGTACGTTTAACGTAGCCGTACCTTGTGAAGCTGGGCTTGGACGGGATGTCATGGCAAAGTTAAGCGCTGGAGACGTTCTACATTAATGCTTAGCATGAGGTGTTAAAGTGCTCACCAAGTCACATGGAAGTGCGGGGTTTCATGTTCGAGACCTTTCGAAACCATGCAATATCAAATCAAGCGAACACCACCATGAAATTGCAATCCCAATACCGCAATGATTTAAACGCACGGATGCACTTCATCAACATTCCTGACGAGTGCTTAGCATGCCGACGGGCAGATTCGAAATTGCTGGTAATGTACGCGTTGGTAGGGACATGGTTACTTTGGAACTTTGAGAGTACTATTTATCATTCGGGTTGAATATTGCCTTTACTTAGTTTGCATTCGATGGCTCTGTCAGTGGGTGCACTGGATTTCTAAGTATATCATTGACATCTTTCGTAAAACAGTTGACCCTTGCCGTTTTCAGATGCAAGGAAGATCACTTTTAAGAGAAACCGAATCTCATGCGTCTCAAACAGACCCAAGTTGACCATAATCAGAGTATCTCAGTAAGCAGGAATAATAAACCGCGATGACCTAGGACATTCCTGGTATTCGTCAGGATCCCATGTTGATACACTTTGGAAAAATAAAAGCCGGAAATTCTTCAAGTAGCACATTTTACTTAGCATAGAATGTTATTTTTGGAAGCACTGTTCTTGCTAGTGTTGTCTATTTCTTGTAGTCGTGACTGACTCAAGAGAGCCGACTTGGGTGGATATCGTGGAGACGGCAAAAATTAGTTTCAACACCAAAAAACATACAACACCAGGGATTCGCTGGTCGTCACCGACCCAACTACTAATCCAGCGCTTCGCAGCTTGACTATGGGAGAGCGGACGGGATCCCGTATTTTCTACGAGCTATGGCCGTATGTGGTAGAAGGTCAAGCATATTCGCCTCAAGTCCACAACTGCCACGGTTCACTCCACTCTAGAGTTATGACAGCTTCAAGAGGTGAGAGATGACCGCCCAAGAGCAGGAGGAGATAGGTCATCACCACTTTTTTCTCTGACCGGACGAGCTGATAATTGAAGTGGTAGTCGGAAAACGTTCAGTATTGTGCGTTTCAATTCTGAGAACGCTAGAAACCTGGTTGAGATGATAACCTTTTGAGCGAGCCTGGTATCAAAGCCACCGCTGCGAGTGAATGCCATTAAGGCAAACTTATCCTACCCTGCCTACTTCTTCTTCTAAACACATATTAAGATCATAAGGCCCAGCTTAGCTATTGTGGCTCAATCGTCCACAAACCTCTTGGCCACCATACGGTTAGATTGGACGCTATAAACAAGTGAAACCTATGACAATTGAAGATTCTTTGTCTCGCGGTAATGATTTCCCTTCCTTATTGTAGTGGTTTGGGGTTCAAGCATCGAGACCATAGTTCATGATATTGATAGTTCATGATCATGAGAATCGCACGACGCAGGTCAAACTTTTCAGACTAAACTGAGACCGAGAAGAGCGCCCAGGTCTCCACCATTTCCCCCACAAACAAACGTCCTGCCAGAGAGTATTTTGGGCCATATACTGCAAGTCCATAGCCCAAGACCACAATACGTCGGTGGCTGGCCGCTGACTCATCCTGGACAAACAAGAAGCTGTTGGTTCACGACACGGAAAAGCAAACATTGCCCAATTGAATCGAAGCTGTCTGACTCTAGTTTGTATCTTAAAATACCCCGCCTCGATTTATCCTACACGCAAGTCATCTTCCATCACGCGACATTGATTCCCATCGTGTTGCCGTGCCGCCCCCTCGAACATGTCTTGCAGATCGCTGAGCCTACTAGGCGATTCCGGCTCTGGTAAGAAGACTCTTGTCGGGTGCCTCATTTGTATGGTATGTTTATTATCTCTATGGTCGAAAGTCTCCATGCTGACTTCAAGTAGTGCGGACTTGAACTGTCACAATTGGAGGAACTAGAACGGAAAGGTATTCACTATGGAGACATCATGCCATTCTTTGAGGGAAGAGGACAGCCTCTATGTTTCCATGCTCCATCGGGCCTTTTCAGATTTGAAAGTATGATATAGAGCTCCTTGTTCCCTTAGACAATTACTGATGAACGGACGATGTGCAGAAAGTCAAACGCCTGATATTGCTATCTGGGTTGTTGATGGCTCAGATCCATTAACATGGGCCACGTCAGCACAGAAACTGGCAGCTATGATGTCAAGTGGCGAGCTTCAACCACGCGAGAGGTTGATAATAGTGATTATTAAGATGTAAGTGGATAAACTGTTGATCTTCCATGCCTTGACTCATGATCGATGGAAAGGGACTCAGTCAGCTGGTCCGAAAAGACATTCAGGGACGCAGTTCACGTGTTCAGCGTGCTCAATTTGAACGAGGGGTAAGATAGATAACTCCCATGACAAGAATACCAATTTAACCGCTTTTAGTTCATCCATCATTCCAGTTTCCGCTTTCAAAGGGCAGAATGTACTCCCAGACTCGAAGGAGCCTTCGTGGGCAACCGGTGTATCTCCACGACGGTCTGGGGTATTAGGCATCGTGTCGAGTGATTGCCTAACAAGCCTATTAGGATAAATATAGGCCCACTTCCTCTTGATCTATTCCGTTATCTTGCATGACAATATTATTAGAATGGAACTAGGGATCCTTGTATAACAAAGAAGAAACATGAGCTGTCTGATCCTACTGAAAGGTCTTGTTAATTATATCAAGCTTGAGTAGATTCAGTCAACCAGCGACTCAGGAAAGCTAGAGCAAGCCACCAGTTGTCTGATTGGGAGTCGGATATGACATGCTGCGGGGTCATATATGAATGACGGCTTACAAGTGTGATGCTTGAATGTCCGTGAGGCTGAGTCTCGACGGCCAAGACTGGACACTAAACTTAGAACGAGTACACAGCTACTGCACACAAATTCATCTTCAGTAGGATAGAGTAATTTTGGTGCCATTAGCTCCAGCTGATGTTTTCACTTTGTGTTACTCCATGCAGCCATTGAATGCTGACGACACGTCAAGCCCGTCAGTCCAACTCAGAACTGCTCTAATGCTGAGAAAGGACTTTGGTCACTGCCACCACGCATATGTCGTGCACTACAGAGAGACATTCCCATTGGGTCAAAAACTTTATGTTCTTAGGGCTGATGCTAATAACATGGGGGCCGTGCCACTTAACCAGAATTGTCAATTCCATGCTATGCTGTCCCAGCGTGATCGCTAGGTTCTGACTTTTAGTACTTAAGTGAGTGTCTTGGGATTTTATCTTCCCTTTAGGGGAAAATTTGCTTATTGAGCATCGGGTGTAATCCAAGAGCTTGGCACTATGAAGGTAGGGACACCGCTGAGTGAGATTGTAATGCCCGGCGGTATAGGAAGCTTTGACGATTATAGCGCCGGATGTCGTCAAACCCGAAGCGGCCGAACCTGTGCAATCAGGGTATCTTCCAATTTTAATCTAATCCCTTGACAGAAAAAAAAGGAAAGCATGGTATTCGGATAGTCGGCAATGCAGGCATCACCATGCAAAGTAAGCTTCCCCGACTTGACAAGTACCAGCATCGCACAAACAAATCCCATGTCTTGAAACATAAGCAGCCTGTCAAAAAGCACCTCCATGCTCCGACCAATAGAAAAGCTCTTACTCAGATAAAAATAAGATTTTCATCATTCATTCCACGTTGAGGCGCAGTCTTTGGGGGCTAGTGTCAACCACGCTTACAGCTCACTGAATGCCGAGAAACAGTCAGCTCCCCTCAGCCATGCTAGAATCATGTTTTGGCCAATGAAAATAGAGTGAGTCCTTGGTTAACAGATCTCGGAGGAGAGCTCTTCCGGTGATGGCTGAGTTGGACAGCTGGTTACTATTCCCAGCTGAGGCGGTGGCACAGAGAGATGAGTTACACTATGATGATGATGACTTTGATGAATTTGAAATAGATTGTTGGTAGATTCAATTGTCTATATAATGAATGAGGTATCCGGTCTACTGGCAATATTCTCATTATCACAACAACACCAACAATCAAACAACTTGCACTTTCATACTACTCAACAACTTCAACTTCACTTCATTCTCAACTTCATAACTCACAAACCATCAAAATGTTCTCCAAGATCGTCTCAGCTACTCTCCTCCTTGCCGCCACTGTCTCCGCGGCACCCGCTTCCAAGACTGTCCGCTCAACACCCGACAAGACCGTCACTCTCACCGGTGTAACCCACTCCGTCAACGCCGGTCTCGGTGGTCTCCGCTTCGACCCCGACAACGTCGTCGCTGAAGTCGGCGACGTTGTCGAGTGGCACTTTCTCCCCAAGAACCACACGGTCGCCCAGTCCAGCTTCGGCGAGCCCTGCCAGCCTCTCGCCGACGGCAGCGGTTTCTTCGCTGGCTTCAACTTCCCTACCGAGGAGGGCCAGGCTCCCGACGTCTTTCAGATTGTGGTTGAGGACTCCAAGCCTATCTGGTACTACTGTGCTCAACAGATGGGAAACCATTGCCAAAATGGCATGGTTGGTGTGATCAACCAGAACTTCGACAACCAGGACTTCAGCCTCCGAAGACACAAGGAGCTTGCTGCTGAGACTGTCAAGTCGGTCATCCCTCCTGTTCAGCAGGGTGGCAAGGTCATTCCTAACCCCAACCCCAACGGTGGCTTCTAAGCGGCTTAGTATATGAGGTGCTAGGCATTGGCACAACAGGCTTGACAGATATTGGTTTCACATTGGCGAAGAGGTGGTCGTGGTCGTTTATGGGATAGAATAGGTTTCGGATTGGGATTGCATTTACCTTTTACATCTCCTTCATTCCTTTCGAGATACATATATTCAGACTTCAATAGATTGCTCCTTTATTCACATAAGATGCGCTGAACTTGACCTGTTGCTGCGACATGACGCAATTACTGTGCCATACATGCCTAGAGCTTGCACAGTAGCATGCGACCTTGATTGATGGCTTTCCATCACTCTGTGTCATCGAAGAATACCATTTAGAAGCACGTCACATGAAGAATAAAGCTGTATCAAAATAGGACATGAAGAATTCTAGTGATATATACCCCGTGGAATGCTAATACCCCATGCTATGCAGATTATGAATGCTAAGTTGTATGATACAATTGAAATATGTACTAATAGAAGTCATTACAAGTCTTACGCCCTGCACATGCGACCATCCTTGGCCACAGTCCATGCCTCACTACCAACACCCTTGAAGTTATAGAAGAAGGAGTTGGGGTCCCACTTCCTCTTGATGGTGTTCAGACGGTTCCAGTTTGTGCCGTAGAAAACGTTCTTCCAATCAGGCTCGTTGAAGTCAGCCTCGTTCATGTAGGTGCCACTGCCGGGAGTGACAGCCTTAAGCTGGGGCGTGTAGACCTCGGTGATCTTCTTCTGATCAGCGATCATGTCAGCCCAGCGAGTTGAGTCCCAGAGAGTTCCAAACTGCAGGGAAATAGCGGCCTTGCGCCAGTAGGAGGGGACACCGTTGGAGACGCCAGGGTAGGCCTCAAACTTGCCGCTGCTGCCAGCGACAAGCACACCGGCGGCACCAAAGTTACGCAGAACCTTGATGAAATTGGCGTTGTCAGTCTCAAGAACAGATCTGGGAATAAGACGACCGCCAAACTGGAACTGAGAGGCCTCCAGGTGGCCACCGGGCAGAGGGCCGTTGTAGAGCTCGTAGTGGTCACGGAAGCTCAATGTAGAGTATGAGACGGTGGGTTTGAGGCCGGCCTTGGAGAGATAGTCGGTGAAAGGAGCGAGAACCTCATCACGGACATAGTCGCCAGTGGAGTTGGCGATGGTGACAGGCTTGATGGAGAGATAAGCGCTTGTGAGGATGTAGGTGACTGTGGCGTCGTGATCAATCATGGCGGGCAGAAGCTCGTGGAACTTGGCGACAGCATTGTAGAATACATCCTTGTCAGTGCCGGCAACGAGCGTAAGAGTGGCACCACCGATGGTAGTGGTCTTGTGAGCTCGAACAGTCATAGAAGTGACGATACCAAAGCTGGCACCGCCGCCGCCGCTGAGAGCCCAGTAAAGGTCACTGTTCTCAGTGGCAGAGGCACGAACAATACGACCAGCAGCAGTGACAACCTCAAACTCGAGGGTGTTGTCAGCACCAAGACCGTAGCTGGAGCTGAGGGGAGAGTGACCACCGCCCAGAGTAAAGCCAGCAAGGCCTACAGTAGGGCACTCACCAGGAACACTGGTAAGTCCCTGTGAGTCGGCATACTCGACACTGTCAAAACCCTGAATACCAGCACCAAGCTTGAAAGCAGGGCCATTGTAAGTCTTGTCAGCCCATTGAACGACCTCAGTGTTCTTGAGATGATGAGTCCAGACAGCGAGGCCGCCAGCGCCAGTAGATCGACCAAAGTAGCTAAAAGCGATAAAGTTAATAAGGTTATCAAACTTAAATCTGGGGTTGAAACGTACTCATGCGCCGTGTTTCGGACGACTAGCCGGATGTTGTAGTAGTTTGCGAATTGAACGGCGGCAGCTACTTGGCGAGCATTCGAGACCTTTACGGCGTAGCTAACGTAGTTTCCAAGGGTGCAGGGTTTCTCCTCCGCAGTGAAAGCGTCACAGCTCTGATTGGCGAACCAATTCTGCATCACCGACGATGAAGTCTCGATGCTAATTAGGGTTAATTGGTGGCGTCGTGCGCTAGAAAGCTTGGAAAACCTACTGTGTCATGGGCCATTTCCACGAATCCTTGACGGCAGCGCAAGCCGCCTCGTCGTAGTTGGGGTCGTGGCATGGTGAACCAAGGGGGACAGTCTTGATGAGAGCGCCATTGACGGTGGTGTTGAACTTGGCCCAGACGCTATCGGCAGGCCAGCACTTGTCGCTGGGAAGACAACGACAGCTAGCGCTTGTGGCGCTGGAGCTATCGATGAGAAGTGCTAGAGGCAGAAGCGCCAAGGAGAGGAAGGACTTCATTTTGAGGGTAGTTTGGAGCGGAATGAGTGACAAAGTGGCGTGGTTAGGCGGGACAGAATGAGTATTTATTCACGAGAATTTAGCATTTACAAGCCCCCTGTTTCTGTAATCTAATCTGTCTATGTACAGCCCATGAAGTGCATGCCTTTGATCCTTCAGCTCTCACCGCGCACTAGCAAGCTTTGTTGATTGTTGGTTCATCTTTGACTCTACAATGCCATGCTGCCCTCCCGCGCGAATAACCCTTCTTGGCAGGTCCCTCATGGGGGATGTGCATTAAGATGCCAGGGGGACCTATATGGGGTTCTGATAGCCGAGTTACCCGAGGTAGAGAAGCGTTCCAAGCGCCGGAGATTAAATATGAAAGAAGAAAAATCCCATGTTGATCCCGGTTGTTCCAGCCGAAATCCAGTCTTGGCAATCGACGAACCCAGTCAAAGCCACGTGTGGATGATCTTTGGAAGAAATCGGTTGAGATGGCATTGCGGACCAGAGAGGGGGTTTCGCTGATGGATATTTGCTTCTGAGTCAAGTAGTTTAAAGTCAAAGCAGAAACTCATCCACACTCGCCACTTTTGACAGAAACTTCAACGGGGTCCCGCAGTTACAGGGTTAGACCACGCTGCAGACATTCTCACGCAGGGAGAGTTTCAGCAAGGAGGTCGCCAATAAATGAATGCATGATACTCGCAGCACCTCAACGGTATATGTTCCCCTTCTCAGTGTCACCCCGAACCATCATCTGGTCAGTCCAACTCGCCACAGCCCTCTCACCAATCTTTGCTTGGATAAAGGTCCGATGCCATTATAGTTAGCGTCTTTAGCTTCAGGGGTCTCTCCGTCTCAGACCCCACTACACCACGGACCCCTTTGTAGGAGAGGCGAGAGGGGACGAGAAGGAGGAAAAGCACCCCCTTTAACTCGCAAAACGGTGAATAAACGTTGAGTTATTTCTAGAATGGCTGCGAGTCACTTTCCTAAATGGAGAGCGTGAGTATGCTTCGCAGACGGTGGCGTAATAGGCGAAGCTATACCACGGTTTGATCTCGGATATACATCACCAAGAGGGTCTAGTGGATATCGCCGGGGCGCAAAGGCTGGGCTAGAAAGGCAAGGTAAAGAGAGTGGTTCTTGAAGAGGAGACTCGTGATGGATGATCTACGGGCCCCAGTTCGGAGGGTTCGGGAATCGAAAATGTTTAATCTATATCGAGACGTGATCTTCGCTGTTGTTTTTGCTTTGACCATCAAAGCTCAAAGATCGTCGTGGAAAACCAGCTTCTTGGTCATGTAGTGTTCAGACAAGAGTGAAAAAGATCATCGGCCCCAGTGCCGGTTTTAGAGTTCTGACCACCGATTGACGGTTTCACGTTTCACCCACCACTACAGATGTAGTGACACCTCCCTCTTTCAATTCCGCGGCCACCGTAAACGAACCTGTCAATATCAGACACCAAGTAATGGACCTTTTGTCCCCAATGATAACGCCGTATCCACTGCAAGCCATCAATCAAACTTATTAAGTTCATCCTGATCCGGTCTCTTGGGACCTCCTCTTCCGCCTTGGCTCACCTCGTTTCGATCGTATTCAGCCTGTTCTTGACTTGTCTTTTCCCCGTTATCATGTCTGTCTTGACTCGAAACACTGCATCAGATCAGTCTGTGCGGGTCTGACCGCGCGGAACTAAAGCACGAATCTGAACCACAGCTCGGGCAGTGACATAAAACTGGGCTGAAGTTCCCTTGCAGACGATCTTGTCTAGCCCTGCAACTACATATCAGTCCACCCTCTCCCACCCAGTCCCCAGATCCATTTGTTTTTCCATCATCTTGCTTTTTACGATGCGGCTGCTGCGTGGGGCTGTCTTCGCTTGCCTTGCGGCTCTGCCGTTGGCTTTTGCACAACAAGAGTCTTCTTCTGCTGCTTCTGCTTTGTCTGCGTTACCAGAATGTGCTGTAAGTTTTTTTTCCCCAAGATTTTCACATGTGATTTGTGACTGATGGGGGCCTAGGCAAATTGTTTCGTGTCGGCCGTTGAGCGATCGACATGTGAACTTACAGACCAGAAGTGCATGTGCACTAACACCGCACTACAACAAGACATTGAAGGCTGCGTTATGCGCGCATGTACAATTCCACAGTCTCTTGGTATGCCAACCCTGGCCTCTTCTTGTACACCAACTTACATCTGTAGTTACGAAAAATGCTACTCTTACGGCATGTGGCGCTCCAGTCAGAGACCACTCACCCCAATTCGTGGTCCTCAATGAAGTCATGGCCATCATAACGGGAATCTTCATCATCCAACGCTTCGGCACAAAGCTCTACTGGAAGCTACCCCTCGGCCTTGACGATCTCTTCATCGCACTGACGATGTGTGTCGCCATTCCTTCCATCGTCATCAACTCCCGTGGTCTCGCCCCCAATGGCATGGGTCGAGACATCTGGACCGTTACACCTGATCAGATCACCCAGTTTGGAATGTTCTTCTACACCATGGCCATCTTGTACTTTTCTCTACAGACGTTTTTGAAGCTGTCTATGCTGTTCTTCTACCTGAGAATCTTTCCGACGCAGAATGTCAGGAGGTTGCTTTGGGGGACTGTTGCCTTCACGGTTGTCTTTGGGCTGGTATTTATCTTCGTGGCCATCTTCCAGTGCCGGCCAATCAACTACTTCTGGTTGAAGTGGGATGGACAACATGAGGGCAAATGCGCCGATATCAATGCGGTCACTTGGTCCAATGCCGCTATCAACATCGCCCTTGACTTTTGGATCCTTGCCATTCCCTTGTCTCAACTCAAGTCACTCAATTTGGATTGGCGCAAGAAGATCGGTGTTGGCATGATGTTCAGCGTCGGTATCTTGTAAGTTCATTCTCTGCCACCTTACCATTTTGTCACACTAACATTTATAAGCGTCACAATCATGAGTATTCTTCGTCTCCACGCCACAGTCCAAGCCGGCGTCAAGACCACCAACGCAACATGGGAATACCTCGCTGTATCAAAATGGTCCACCATCGAAGGCAACGTCGGTATCATCTGCGCATGCATGCCGTCCCTCCGAATCCTTCTCGTTCGCCTATTCCCCAAGATTCTTGGTACTTCCCAACGCTACTACAACTATGGTAGTAAGAGCAATAAGCCAACACCTGGTAACACTTACAACCGCAGTGTTCCGCTTGGAACAAATGCCACTTCTCAAGCGGATCGATCACAAAGGCGGGTCGATCCTGTAGGCATTGAATGTCACAGGACATATGAGGTGGAATATGGAGACAATGATGAAACATACTTGGTTCATATGAAGGACATGGATCATAAGAGTGCGAGGTCAGAGGTAAGGTCGGAAACGTCTCTTTAACGTCATATATAAATAATTTCTATGTTAATGAATAAGAAAATAATAAATTTTAACTTCCTCACGTCACCCTAGATAATCTCAATGAGATGAGTGAACTAAGTTCTGTCTACTGATTTAAGCTCTCGGTCACAAGTCTCAACTGCAAATAACACTTCTAGACAACTTAGACACCATACCGTGATGACTGACCAATTGGCTAAACATTCACTAGCCTTTTTCTTTCCTTGATTGTTCTCTTGGATTCTTATAGGAATCTCAGTTCCTTTGCAACTCGTAAAATGAGCATGTCTTTCTTGAAAACATACTGGTAAATCATTCAGTTGAGGCGGCAGGCTGGGCGGTTTCAAGAGTCATATATTGACGAGGGTTCTTAAAGGTTTCGTTATAGTCACCGTTGATTATGGTTCGCTCAAATCGGTACAAATCGTCGTCGCCCTTGGTTTAATGAGGATCAATATGAACTTCGTGACTATTTGACGTTTTGTGAAATGCCGCTGATGTTGCTGTCCTGTTGTTGAAGTTGGTCGACTCTTATTTTGAGGCTCTAAAACCATGACAGCCGGAAAAAACCAAAGGCATACCCCGGAGACCAATCTTCAACCACATTCGCTACCGAACTCCCGGGGCTACAAGGATTCATCATTAAACTTTCGAGGTTGGCAGATATCTTCACTTAAGTTGAGAGCTTAGCTGGGACTACCCTATAGCCCCACCCGGCTTAACCCCGGCTGTATCCGCACAATAAAAATCCCTTCCTCGCTTCCAAAATCTTTCCCTCCTCAAGCCATTCGCCCTCCCCAACGCTGCGTTTCCATGCTACAAACAGAGAGACACGCTTCGCGCTGTCTCTCAATCACTCTTCGCATGTGGGAAATTCGGAGTAAGCCTCACCCATCACCGACATCTGGCATCTGCTGGAACCGTTGGTCTGCCGGTAACGGCCTGGCGTCAATGTCACGTCTGCAAAAGATATCAGAAATACTCAGGGCGCGTGCTTTCGTCACGCTGTCTCTATGGGAACGTCTTTGCGAGGCTCGTTTTGGGAAAAACTGAAGTGCGATACGCGGCGTCCTGTCCCCTTCGCGGGCTGGATGACTCAATTCCGATCACTCTGGGGAGGGCGATGGCTTCACTTTTTTTTCTCAGGTCAGTGTTGATGATACCACCGAACAGATCACTACTAATGAGTGGAGGAGGAGGTAGGAACGGGAGATAGTTGCTGGATTAGGCAAACAAACGCTGCCTTTGGAGGAATGGAGTATTGTCATTTCGGTCGTTAATACGAGAATATTCTGCTATCATCACTTTTATCCCTGTCACACCCAAATCCTGAATCACGCCGTCCATCACGAGGACTTTGCTCGCATCCAAAAGAACCCTAACGCCGTAGCCAAACGCCGCCGTCGCGCCATAGTCACCCCATCCTTCAAGAATCGTTCGAATCCAAACCCCGCACGATCGCATAGCTTGTGCCAGCTGCCAACATGCCGATAATCAATGTTTGCACGGCTCCCCAGACACCCGCACGATGATTGCGAATAGCGACGTAGTTCTTGACGTATCCAAATACCAACAACACAGCGACCGTGATACCAATCGATACGAATAAAGCTTCGCGCACGCGAGACATGACGAAGTAGGGAATCATGGGGATCAGCCCGCCGATGAAGTAGCTCAATCCCATGGTGACCGCAGAGATCCACGCACGATGAACATTGGGCTCCTCGAGCTTGAGTTCGAAATCCATCATGAAGCGCACCCATTCTGTGGGGTTCTTGCAGAGCTCGTCGACCAAAGGTGCAGCGGCTGTTCGCGAGACGCTGTACTTTTCCAAAACATCGTAAACACCCGTGCGCTCGTCACCAGGCCTATTTTGAACCGCGAACTCTTTTTTACCAGCTTGTGAATGATACGCGTCGCGCTCTGTTACGGCGGCGAGGTACGCGCCTAGACCCATGCTGATCATGCCGGAGAAGAGCTCTGCTAGGCCAGCGATGATAACGACCTTGGCACTGCCGAGACTTGACAGGCCTGCTGTTAGGGCAAAAGGCACTGTGAGACCATCTGAGAAGCCAATGATGATGTCGCGAAGGATGTCGCTGTAGTCAACATGGCATTCTTCATGCTTGCTGTAGTTGGGGTGCAGTGGCCGCGCATCGTAGGCGGGATGGGAGCTTTGGTAGGAGATTGAGCGCTCGGTGGCAGGCTCTGGGAGAAGGGGAGTAGACTCTGATGTAATGTGCGTCATGGTGTTAGTCTGAGATTGACGTGATGTTGTTTGCGAGGTGGTGTTATTAGAAATGGCCTTATAAAACAGTTCGCCACAGGTTCAATTGACAGGTTTAATTTATAAGCAAATTGAATGCAAACAGGATTTCTATCGTATACTTTCACATTCACTGCCGTTCTTCAAGCAGGTCTTATACTCATCTCGCTCTTTGTCTCTCCACACCTTGCACAGACCGAAAAGAGCTCCCTTGTCCGAAAGGGCTAAGTCCGAGACCGAATCCATCGCGGGTATTTAGAAGCCCGGCCAATCACGATGCACGTTTTAGTAATCTTTGTGTAAACACAGCTGAGACCTGCAATCTAAACTACCGTTTTATTAATAAGATACTCCATAAAGAGAAATGCTAGATGGAAAAAAGAGTTTTACAAGCGCTCTTAGTACATGCGTAGTGTCGTATAGCCAAAATTTACAGCTTGTGGTCTCGCTTCTTGCGCTGGTAGAGTGAGACCTCCAAGCCCTGAATGCCGCCATCCCGAATAACCCTCCGGAGAATCTTTCCACTCGGTGATTTGGGGATCGCTTTTACGAAGACAATTCCGCCAACGAGCCACTTGTACCGCGCTGAATGAGTCTCAACCAAATCCTTGAGATCATGCGCCAACTTTTGAAGTTCAGCCTCTGACTTGCTCTCGTCTGCTGCGACGACGTAAGCGCGTGGCCACTCTGTCGCTTCATTTTTGTCGTGTATGCCAATCACGCCAGCGTCAGCAACGTCATCGCTGCTGCAGAGAATAGCTTCCAGTTCGGCGGGCGCGACTTGGTAGGCGCGCACTTTGATCATTTCCTTAATGCGGTCTGTGATGCAGAGAGTGCCCTCCTCGTCGAGATGTCCAACGTCGCCGGTTCGAAGCCATCCATCTGTGGTGAATGCCTCTGTTGTAACGCTCATATCGGGCGCTTCTTTGCTTCCCAGTCCATGGGATGGGACATACGCACTCATCAATCCAGGCGATCTCACGAGAATCTCACCCTCGGCGCCGAACGGCGCAGCCTTCGTGGTGGAATCATCAGAGTTCAATTCACCTGAACCGGCGATCATGAGCTCAACGCCCCAATGAGGCTTTCCTGTGTCGTGCTTGTAACTGTGCATGTCCTCTTCCCTGAGACCTCTTTGCAGAGTGACACTGCACGCTTCTGACATGCCGTAGCCAAGCCTCACGAGGAAGCCGAGTCGTTGGAAAACCTTTTCTACGACTTCGTGGCCGAGAGGCGCACCGCCTGTGACACCCGCGACAACACTGCTAAAAGCATTGCGACCGCGTGCGTCGCGTCGCGCAAAGGGTTCCACCACGGGTGACTTGGCGAGCATCACAGCCACTGGAGGAGCCATGTGAAGATAAGTAATCTGTCGGCGAGGGATCGCGGATAAAACAGTATCGAGCTTGAACGCGGGCATAGTAAACACCGTAGATCCAGTTGCGAAAGCCAGTAAGAAGGTGTTAGTGAGACCGAAGACGTGGTAAAATGGCACGTAGCCTAGCCATCGCTGGTGAAACCCGTAGTAGTCCGCATCATGCCACAGCGACGCGATTGAGAAGTTGATGGCTTGATGGGATAGCAAAACACCCTTTGAACGACCGGATGTACCAGATGACCAGAGAATGATTGCTGTTCTTGTAGTGGTTGATTCAGGTGAGAACGGGTGACCTGCGGTAAGAGGCTCCTTCGCTGGCATAAGAAGGTTCTTCCAATCGCCATCCTCGGCGTGAGAAGCCGGTGAGAGAGGATACAGATCCCTTGCTACATCGACTGTGTAGACGCGCACACTTCTCTTGTACGCCTCGTCTTCTTGCTGCTCAAGCGCTTTCTCGACGGTGTTGAGGAAGGCTTTCGCTGTGAAGAGCACGCGAGGACGCGAGTTCTTGATGACCCATGAGAGCTCAGTAGCCGAAAGTGAGGGCGATGCTAATGTGGTAGTTAAGCCAGCTGCGAGGGCACCCATCACCAGTGTCGCAAAGGGCAAACAGTTAGGCAATTGAATGAGCACCACAGGTGCGACCTCTGGGCCAGAACATGATGCTGTGGGAGGGAGGGTCTCGATTTCATTGGGATCAAGACCGAGAGACTGTAGGTTTGATGCTAGAGTGAGGGCATCGCGTTTTACGTGTGAGAAAGTGAGAGGACGGTCTAGATAAGTCAGTACATGTCGCCATGATATGATGTTGAGTTTGGGTATGCATGCAAGATTGAGTGAGGTGAGGTGAGATTGAGTTTGGGAGTGCAACGTACCGCTGGCGTGGTCAACGAAAATGGGCTGATCATCATGGATCTTTGGCACACGTCTCGCTCTAGGCGTAAAGTCATTTTCGTTCTGGAAGGGATTGCTGAATAAGAAGTCGAAGACATTCGCGCCTGGGACGTTGGCGGGTGTGCCTGCATAAGCGGGCTTTGTGTCTGCCATTGTATTTTGTCTCTGTGTGTCGGTGTAACTCTTTGCCCCTTTGCTTTGTTGATGTTACTCTGCTGGTTGCTGGGTGACACGCACGGTACAGGCAGATGTGAAGGAGAGTAATTGTTGACAACTTGAAGAGCCTGAAGCTGGAATTGATCTTATAATTGAGGTGAGTGAAGTCGTTTACCGTTTACCTTGGGTAGAACGATCGGGCCGGCGTGGAGATTGCGGAGACCCCGCGTTGAGAGTTGTCTTTCTCGGTTTCGGGCCTGAGAGACGGGAGGCGATGCGGCTCGATCCAGCGGCAGTTGGTCTCGGCTGAGATGGGCCTCGTTATGTGAATATCAGCAGATTCTATATAAAAAGCACAACCAGCGTGGTGAATTAATCGAATTCAAACAAGATCATATGCATGTGACTTGTTACAATTGACTTTTGTTATTTTAAGATAACGTAGATATCGTTTTTGTCACGGTCTATGGCTCTTATGATCAAGCCGCCTAACAATGACCGGATATAAGAATATCCATATCATCACCAATTTAGGCAACCCGAGGCTTGAGCCCCGTAACAGAGACAGTAAGTCTACAATTACGCTTCGGCCAGCTCCAAGATTTGCCGTTTTATTGAGCATATAGACGAAGATCAATTTATTACACACCTCGGTATATAATATTCTATTTTAGCTCATCAGCGCCGGCAGTAGGAGGTCGGTACGTGATTTGTTCTGCTAGCGCCCTCCCAGGGAGACTTTGGCAAGTGGCGCGGCTCTCGTTGCATTACGGGATACTTACCAGGAGTCTCATCGTAACATCTCAGAAGTGTCTGCGCTTATCGGAAAACAAGCTGAAAGACCATGTTCATATTTCTCGATAGCTGCATATCTGTCGCGTCAGGCGATAGTACCGTCTCCATCTTGCGAGCAGTTGAAACCATCAACTCACCACTGGCTACCCTACGGCCGCCCCTCCAGTTGCTCGGCCGAAAGATCGGATTCGACAGAGCTCCTGTCTAGAGTGTCGCGACTTCGTCAAAAGATTGAGCATCGTGAAGAAGCTGATTCTCAGCACTGAGGCCACAATCTGTATGCTCATTAAATTTAGAGCAATTAAAAAACATGCAGCCTTAATTAGCGATAACAGACTTTTTGTCGCCAGCTTCTACGCATGATGACCGTGTTTCCAATATAGGGCACAGCCATGGATATCACCAGTATCTGGATCATGTCAACCAAAAGCCAAGATCGGCCCACGACCATGACCAAATTTTATCCAAGTTCTGTGCATTCATTATTTCCATTCAGCTGAAGTGTGGTGTAGTGCCAGTCCACGCTATTGATCAAGAACCATACTTTGATCAGATGCCACGGCAAAACAATCATTGCAACTCGAGACCCAAATGTATAATGGATGGCTTTGGAGAGTTAACTGCTAGGGTAAGTCTTGCTAAAGTCTTTGTACTTCAGTTGATATAGCTAAGATACATCATCCTTGGTCACTAGCCTGACAACTTTAGTATTTTATATAAAAACCCTGGTGATTCCCTTGGAAATCATCACTGACCAAACCTTGCCATCAAATGTCTTCCGAGCAGCGTTTAGAAATTTACTACCAGAAAAAATAAGACAAAGTTTCCTATTGCATCATTCAAGGCATCATGGCGAGAGACATCAAGGTTCTCAAAGAACTCAACAAGGTTGTCATGATGCCAGCAGTCTTTGATCTCAAGCCACTTAGACATTTCCTAGTCTGGTGATGAATGTTAGAAAGAGACTGGATAAGCCAATGACCTTGAGAGAATTGATAATGCACTAGGTACCCTGGTCGTGAAGTTCAAGTCATCCCTCAATCATCGTCACTGAGCAGTGGCGTCCCATATTTTCGGTCAGAAACATGTCAGGGTTCATGAGTATTGGTTGAGGCTTTCTCAAAAATTTTTTCATGATCTTATTTATTTAGAAATACTGCAATCGTAAGCCTGCCACTTTGTCGATTCTGTCTCCATGGTTAGAGAAGCCGTCAAACCCCTTTGGAGGCTCCGCATCCCCCCATCTTTGGCTGCATATTCCACTAAACCTTTTCACTATTAGTTCCGAACTCAATGGCCGTGTTCCTCAACGGTAGCCAATAGACTCGCACAAATTGTCATCAAGGTACTCACACTCGCGATAGCATCACCTTGATGGCCTCAGGGTTCATACCTTGATGAGCACTACAATTGTAAGCAAGAATTGTGTAAGTCACAACAAGTAGAAATACCACCGTTCCAAGAAGGTGACCTTCCTGAATCCAATCCAACTCTCACTCTCAATATCTCATCAGGGTTTCCTCTTTGCTCTTCACTTTCTTTTCGGATTCAAAATGGCTAAGAATAAGGTCAAGAAAGGGAACAAGAGCAAGGGTGCTAAGAAGCCTAGCATTCCTCCAAAAGCTCTACCCGTGACACTTCTTTCTGGGTTCTTGGTAACTCTCCTTGATCCCTGATCATGGAATTATTGCTGACCGTGTAGGGCTCTGGTAAAACGACCCTTCTTCAGCATATCCTCCGAAGTGAACATGGCCTCCGCATTGCGGTAGTAGTCAACGACATTGGAGCGTATGTTCGTACTTCCTTCCAGCACTACCAAAGTCTGACCCTTCTAGTATCAACGTCGATGCCTCTCTCATCAAGAAAACACACCATCTTTCAAAGACCCAAGAGAAAGTTATCGCTCTTCAGAATGGCTGCATCTGCTGTACCCTACGCGGTGATCTTCTGGAGGAACTCGTTCGTCTAGCCCAACTTCAGGAGTTTGACTACATCATCATCGAGAGCAGCGGTATCAGTGAGCCTGAGCAGGTCGCTGAGACATTCGACTCGAGACTTGCTGAGCAGATGGACGCTATGGGATCTATCGAGGGTGCACCCGGCCTGGACGCCGATATGATCAAGGTTCTTAAGCAACTGTAAGTACCTTTTCGGAAGCGAGGGGTGAGATACTAACTTTTGTACAGCAAGGACGCTGGTGGTCTTGAGAAGTTTGCCAGACTCGACACTACTGTCACTGTCATTGATGCTTTCACTATGTTGCATGACTTTGACACGAGTGATCTGCTTTCTTCAAGACGTGACGATGTTACGCCTGAGGATGAGAGGACTGTCTCTGATCTCATGGTGGATCAGATTGAGTTTGCGGATGTCATCATCCTCAACAAACTTGACATGGTAAGTTGAAGAACGTCCCCTCTCCCGGGGTCGATGGGCTAACGTATTATCAGGTTGATGCGTCGACAAAACCTCGTTTGCTAGACTTGATCAAGAAGCTCAACCACCGCGCCAAGATCCTTGAGTCGAGCTTTGGCAAGGTAGACGTCAAGCAGATTGTCAACACTGGCATGTTCAACCTTCAGGTTGCTCAGTCAGGCTATGGATGGCTTCAGGATCTCCATGCCATGACCGTTCGGGAGGTATGTTATCCTCGTGCCCAGACCACCTTCCAATAGAGCCTTGTATACTAATTTCACTAGGTCAATGGCCGTAACGTGCTTACACCAAAGCCCGAGACTGAAGAGTACTCTGTGCGAAGCTGCATCTACAGTCGTCATCGACCATTCCACCCTCGTCGACTCTGGGCACTGCTGTACGACAAGTTCATCCTGCAGCTTGAGCAGCCCGAAGACGACAACGAGGAGGAAGAAGACGAAGATGATGAAGACCTTGAAATGGTCGACTACCCAGATGCTGAGGACTCAGCGGAAGCTACTGTAGTCGACCAAGACGCTTCTGACTCCTCTTCATCCCGAGGAAAGCGCTCAGCCCCCTCATCGCCTCGCAGCTCACATTCCACCCTTGAATCTGCCCCTTCACCGGAGCCTGCATCCAAGAAACAAAAGTTCGATGACTCAGAAATGCAAGACGCAGATGATCTCTTCACACCTTCTAATGAGGTCATCCTCGAAACCAAGCGCAAACACCCCATCTTTGCTCGCCTCTTCCGCTCAAAAGGTGAATTCTTCCTCGCAACACGTCCCCACCGCGCAGGAGACTGGTCCCAGGCTGGAGCTATGCTCACACTAACCGGCGGACGTCCATGGTTCTGCACTCTCCCCGCGGAAGAGTACACGACCGGTGATCCTGAAGTCGATGGTCTTGTGCAGCATGATATCAAGAAAGGTGGAGAGTGGGGTGATAGACGTCAGGAATTGGTGTTTATCGGAGAGAACTTGGATCATAAGGCTCTTGAGAAGATGTTGGACGAGTGTTTGCTCACTGACGCTGAGTTGAAGAAGTGGGAAAAGGTTATGAGGAATGAGAAAAAGAGTGATGAAGAGAAGCGTGAGGCACTAGAGGACCTGTTTGATGATGGGTTTCCCGATTGGCCGGAGGATGATGAGCATGAAGACCATGAAGGACATGATCACCCAAATGGTTTGAGGTCGATAAAGAAGCACTTACAAGAGGTTGACTAAAGTAGAAAGACCTCAAAAGAAAAGTCATGTTTTGTTGACACTGGTATCGTCCTTTGTGAGCTCCCAAATAGCAAAACTCCTAGCCATGCATCCCTTTGTTCCCGTGTTTGTGCAACGTATTGTCTTCGATGTCTCTGTATCAACGCCCAAGCCAATCGTCTTTCAGTTTAGTGTGCGCCATCTCCCAAAAGACCCATCAAACGTCCCCCATCATAGCAAACGCCGCATCAACAGCCTCCTTCGCCACAAACGAAAAGACCTCAACGTCCTTCCCCATCGAAATACTTCCCTTCGCCCAACCTCCAACCAAGCATCTCACATACCAGATCGCAAGATGCTTATTGTATCTGTGCACCTTGTTGATACAAGTTCTCTTCATGCTCCGTCGTAAGTCGGCCATCCAATCGCCCTCTTCCCATCTCACATCAGTGCGTTCCATCGGACAGAAGAAGTCTTGCGCATCTTGACTTGAGCCTTGCTCTGGTTCTGTGGTGGAGAAGCTAATGCTGAGTTGTGCTGGTCGACTTCGATAAGTGGCGATTCCAAAGACTGGGGTGCGGCAGGATGATGATTCGGCGCATGATGAGCTGGTTCGGTGATTGGCGGGTTGGCCTAGGAGGGTTAACGACAAGTCAAGTGACGTTGCAGTTGACATATATCTCACTGCAAATGTTTCCCACGCTGATATACTCACGAACTACAAAGTCCATAGCTGGCTTGTCCGGTTCACCCGCGTCTCCCGTCCAGTTCTTGAAGATGGCGGTTAGGAAGTCCTCCATGGTATCCTTTGTCTTAGAAAGCGTCGCATTGAACTCTGTCGCGACACTGCAAGCGTGGAGTATATCGAAACATCGTTTCAGTTGAGAGTCGTCGAGATCGTCAGGAGTCGTGATGGATCGTGGGGCTCGAAAGATGGGATCGCCGAGTTCGAGGGATGTGAAGAGGCGATTACGGGATTCAATGCTAGATCGAGGTTCGGGAGAAGGACTGTTGCTACCGATCAGTATTGGTTCCGAATCATCTGGTTCTTGCTTGACAATCGCTGGAGCTGTGCATGGTGGTACGAAGCGTACGGGAGGGTTGAGAGCGGCACGAGCGAAGGGGGCTGAAGAAGCTGGTGCGTACATTATGCCGAGGAGGGTTGTGGAAGAGTAGAGTAGATCACGTTGTTGAGAAGAGTGCTAATAAAGAGAGGCTGTTGAATCTCGTGCTACTACAGTGAATCATCGTGGCTGCGATGAAAAAGGATTCTGCTGGTGTGCCGATATCTTTGTGAAGAAGACGAAAAGAATTACTGCGCAGCAATCATCACTGAGATTTACAATGCCGGAACCAATAAGGAGCACCGGAGAAACTGACTACGGAATTTATTTCCCTCTCACTGCAATAAAAAGCCCGGTCTCTGGCCAAGCTAACAAAGGGAGCTTTTATTGGCATCGGAGGATAAGCCTCGGCACGGACCTGAGAAATTCAATCAATGCCCCTCAGAGCCTAACGGAAGTTGGGCAGAACGACACCCCTTGGACCTCATCAACACAGGACGGAAACAATGGAACTTGATCTCAATCAACTGTCAGTATAATCCTGGAGAATCGTCATGGCATCTGATCCAGTCATAAGACAACTGACTCGATCTTAGTACTCTGCATGCTGCCCTAAGATCTCGGTCAATCTCGGCTTTTGATGGATGGGGGAGTTAGATATGTACTGGTGGTAAAGCCCGCATGGGTACCGAGTACCAGTACCTTGTCTCGAGTAATCAGACAAGCAATACTCCGTACTCACAAAGCCTTGTTAATACTGCGGCTAGATGGAGTGACAGATCAGATGATACCTGTATAATGAGTCACGGCTGAAATGATAATCTGGACATTGTTGGGACGATTGCAGTCATGATTTACAGTGATACTGACTGTTCAAACCCTTTGATACGCACGTTGGTGCCATTGCTTGGGTGATATCTCTTCTCCCTGCTCATAAGTAACTAGGGTTTGGTGACGTTTTTCAGAAATATTACCAACCATTAAGAACCACCGGGACTGGCCCGCCGGCAATTCTTTTTCACAGTACAGTGCTAGATTACCTCCATCCCAACCCCTTGGCTGTACAACACGCTCTCGTCCAACACCAATTTCTAAGTAACCAGTTCTTTCGGTCAACAATTTTTTTTCTCTCCATCCAAGGGATCTTGGTCATGCAGTCCACCTATATTGGAGGTGATTGTGACCAGCCGTGGTGGTATACGATATCTCCGGTATGTGATGCCCCCCATCCTAGACATAAAACAAGGTGACAGACCCCCAATTCCACTGATCTAAGGACCCATCCTGCAGATCTCTGAACCTTTTTTTCTGTACAGTATGCAAACGTATCTTGAGGTTTTCACGCAGCGCACAGTCTACTGTTTACTCTGTAGATGCATGAATGATGTGACGAGACTCTTGTCACTCAGAAAGAACATATCCATTGTGGAGTGTCACAAGCTTGACAAAAGCACCGAGTTGTTATCGTTCAGTGAGCGTAGCTTCCAAGCATCGACGCGAACGCATCGTCATGATATCTGCACGATCTGCCGATTTCAAAGGGAACTCATGAGATGAATAGTGGCATTCGGTAAAAAAAAGAGAAAAGTCAATTCGAAATGAATAACAGATATGACACAATGCAAAGAATGTGATGTCAAAGGGACAACATCTCGCAGATGTAGTGTAGTGTCCCCCCCTGGGGAAAAGAAAAGTCTCGATCTCGTCCCTTTGAAGCCATGTTAGGTACGTGTAAAGTGCGTAAGATTCCCTGTAGACAGCTCGCATCTCCGTGAGCGCTGATTTGGTGATGATTTTCGTTGGCCAATGAGGGCTTGGCAGGTGAGTATTGTTGCATCCACGTCATACTCTTCAGCCAACATACTGTACGGACATGCAGATACAGTATCTTGCAAGCTACTCAATCATCATTCAATTAATTCTGGCACTATAGACCTGCATGTTGTTTTGTTGTTTGCCTGTTTGGTCTTCGACGGCGGATGTTGGCATGCTGATTTCTCTCTCTCATTATCTCCCTCTCGTGACAACCAGCAAGCCATGAATTAATTACTGTCTCATGCGTGGGCTGTTTTGCCGTGACGCCCCTGTTGAGCCCAAATAACCTACAGTACAGTACCTGGGCCCCAGCCCCATTGTCCGGACCTTATCCACCAATGATGACCATCGGACTTGAGACCGACGAATCTCATCCAATCATGACCCCGGCCCTTTAATTTTCACAGTCTTCCTCACGCGCTGCTAGCCTCGTCTGGGTCTAGTAGTTCGCGAGGAATGAGGGAGAAATGCTCCGGGTATTGCTGCAACCGTCTCATGACACTGAGGAGGAGGGAGATCTTTGTTTGCCCCAATGTCTCACGGCTTGTTTGGTTGGCTTTGGCTGTTTTGTTTTCGTGGGGATGCGCACTGATATCTACAGTGCCCATCCATCAAAGCCTTGATGCAGTTTTCTCCTCGGTGAACTCCATGTCATAATGTACTGCCGTGAGACTTTTAATTTGAGCTTCATTTACTGGGGTACTTCTATCACATTTGTATATTACCAGAATATCCAACCCAATCATCAATGGCGTCTCCTGCTATCCCCTCCGGCAATGCTCTGAATTGCTTTCTCAGCATAGCTTAAGCCGGATTTTTCACTCAAGTCCACTCTTATCAACCCCTCTAGCCCCTCACACCCCTGACTCCAGACCCCAGTTGCGTGCACCTATGTACATATCCCCAGGGCTAAACTCATTTCGTACTTGATGGCTTGGGCTTGGTGCTCAGTTTACCTCTCATGTCCTGTCCTGTCTTATCCTGACTTTGGCAAAGACCAGATTTTGTGCTACAGTACCTTGGTACTGTATAATGGTATGCTAGGCACTCGCCGTTTGTTCCTTGCCCCCTCTTGGC
>JAAOAS010000278.1:0-123062 GCA_013396035.1 Fusarium pseudocircinatum
CCCGAGCTGCCCGGGCAGCTCGCCTTCAAGACGTCGTCCTCAAAGAAGAGAAAGCTCTTGCGAAGCGATCTACCTCTAGACTCGGTTGATTCATCGTCGCCCTCTCCTGACTCAGTCCTACCCTCTTGCGAAGTCGACGACGATCCCGCTCTCTCCTTCTCCGCTTCCGTGGCCTCCAACTCGAACTCGTTCCTGAGGGCCGACTCACAACCCGCCTCGAGCCTGCCCCCTCGCCTCCAGCATCAGACAAGTTCTTTCGTCTCGGCCGTTGATAACGCTTCATCCGCTGCCTCAAGCCCCTGTGCATCTGCCTACGCCGATCTTTCCATTGAGAGTGATCGTGGCGGCGACGAGACTGGCCCGGCCCCGATTTTGGCTTTGGCCAGAAGCCAGTCTCCCTTACGTCTCTCCCACCGAGCTATCATGAGTGGCGATGCTGACCTGCCCCAACGCTCGTCATCGCCTTTGAAACGACGTGCTTCCAGTATGGATCCTGAAAACGATGCGGATAGGACCCGCGATGTCGACATGGGTACATCACAAGCCAACGAGTCTATCGAGCGAACCTCACAGCTGGTCCCTGAATCGCTGCCTCGTGATATGAGCGTTGAAGCACCTGAGCCCACGGCAAGCTCGCCCGCTGAGGCTTTCCCTGCGCAGCGTAAGACTCACCATGTTTTTCAATTTGCAAGCACCGCAATCCGTCGCTAATCCTGGCCTCCTAGCAATTCCTTCGCTCCAAGAACAGATCAAGATCATAGAGACTCTCTTAAAAGCCTATCAAGAGGCGCAAGTGAAGGAAGGGGACAAGGCCTATCTCATCTCCAACACCTGGGTCCAAAAAGCACTGTCATTACGCGGCGGCCCCAAGGACAGCAAGGAGGAGGATTCCACATCGGAGCTTCTCGGCCCTGTTGACAACTCGGATATCATTGAAGAAGTCGTTACAGAACCTACCGGCAAAGAATACATTCGTCTGAAGCAAGGAACTAATGAGAATGAATTCACACTCTTTCCAGAGGATGCTTGGAGGATGGTTGTCGACTGGTATGGTATCAAGAACGGTCAAGAAGCCATCATCCGTGCTGCTATCAACACTGCTGAACCAGGCGAAGAGCCTGTCGTTCAGTTCGAGTTTCACCCTCCAGTTTTTACTGTTCACCGTTTATGGTCCGAAATTAGCCCACTTCCCATCGAGCAGTCCCTCAAGGCCAAAAACCCTTCTCCTTACAAGTTCGTCAGAAGTCGCAAATACCATGCACAGACATTTGTCAAGGAGATTAAGATAGCCACCGGCGTCCCGCTAGACCGCAAAATTCGCTTATTCATGGTACCTCAAGTCCAGCAGGTTGCTGGCCTCTCAGAGCCCTCACGAGCCCTCACGCCTCCGGACTCCCCAGGCCGGACAGACAGCAGGGCTGGCTCTACAGACACATGGTCGAAACTTCTCCTCGACAATGTTTCCTTTTCTCAAGTCCGCGACCAAAGGATCAAATGTAAGCTGGAAGACAGGACCACTGACCCCAACTTCAACGGCAGTTCGAACTTGACCATGTTCGATCTTGTGACAGATCAAACTCTGGTTATCGATGAGGCCATCGACTCCTTCTGGGTCAGCAACTACACTGGAAAAACTCCTCCGAATGGATTGGCCATCCCCACCAGAAGTGGTCTGGCCTCTTCTAATGCAAGCGGCCGAAGCAGTCCCGCTCCCGGTGGCCCATTAACACGTGGCCGAACGGGAAAGAAGTCGGGTCGGAGCATCGGCGTTGTTGGTTTGCAGAATCTAGGAAATACATGTTATATGAACTCTGCACTTCAGTGCGTACGAAGCGTTGAGGAGTTGACCAAGTACTTCTTGACCAACGAATATCTTGATGAGGTCAATAAGACTAACCTCCTGGGATATAACGGGAAAGTTGCAATAACCTATGGGAACCTTCTGAAGGAGATATATACGGAGGGCAGAGGGTCCGTGACTCCTCGAGATTTCAAGAATACGATCGGCCGTTGCCGGTCGACTTTCTCTGGATATGGTCAGCAGGACTCGCAAGAATTCCTTGGATTTCTCTTGGATGCTCTTCAGGAAGACCTGAGCCGAGTGAAAAAGAAACCTTATATCGAGAAGCCTGACTCCACCGACGATATGATTAACAATCCGGAAGCTATAAAGGAAATGGCAGACAAGGTCTGGGACATAACGCGCCTCCGGGACGACTCAGTCATTGCCGACCTCTTCACAGGTTTGTATCAATCGACACTCAAATGTCCTGAGTGTGGCAAGATCAGCATCACGTTCGATCCTTTCAACAATCTGACCCTTCCTATTCCTGTCGAGGACGTCTGGACGGCTAAAATCAAATTCTTGCCCCTCAACGATGTGCCGGTCATGTTTGAGGTCGAACTGCCCAAGCACAGCGCTATTGAACAGCTCAAACAGTTCCTCTCCGCACGGACGGGTGTACCTGTGGAGCGATTGATAGGAGGAGAAGAGTACAAGGATCGTTTCTTCAAGATTTACGACAACAACCTAGATGTTAGTGAAGAAATCGCGAAAAATGATCTTGCAACCTTCCACGAGTTGGATGCTGCCCCAACCAACTGGCCACACAAAGCGAACAAGCCACGCTCCATGCTGGATATCGACACTCCTCTCGAAGCTCCCTGGGATGACCCGCGCTATGAAAGGATAGTGGTACCCGTATTTCACCGTATCCCATCAAACTACGGTCGTGCTCGGGATGGTGTGGCTCCCCCAAGCTTCATCTGCTTCACCAAGGAAGAAGCTTCCGACATCGACCTCATTCGACGCAAGATCCTGGAGAAGATCTCAAACTTCTCAACTTGGTCCAAGCTCAGGAACGGCCCGGAGGAGAACTCTGATATCGCTGATGGAGAGGTGGTTGCTTCGGATGCTGACTCATCTGGCGATAGTAAAGTTGTCGCTAACTCGGTTGAAGGTGAGGATGACATTGTAGATGTGCACATGAAGGACACCAGCGAGGTTCTCCCCCATCAGCCACAGATTCTGAAGCGATTCAACAAGAGCAGACCCAGGTTCATCGATCCAGATAGCTTTCTTGAACCTGAACTGCAAAACCTTTTCGAGCTTTGCTACTTCACAGACAAAGCCTATTCTGGCGATGTGCCAACGGGCTGGTCTAACGTCGATCACCATCAATTACTCCCTAAGTTATCTGATCGTATCCCTCAACTGTCACCCGACGATGATGATACGGCCAGTCGTGACGACGAAAGCAGCACGCCTTCTAATGAAGATGTAAGCAGCAATGATGAGAGTATCAAGGCAGAGACAACACAAACTAGAATGGTGGAAGAGTCCAGTGAGGAAGAAGCTCCAGAAGCTCCACGAGTAGGTCTCTATTAATCTGTTCAACAGTCCCAGCGCTTATACAAAACAGAAATTCAATGGACGTCCCTCAAAGGTAAAAGGGCGCAAGCTCAAGGGCCAGAAGTTCAACAAGAAAGCCAACAAGCGCCGAGAACGTATACAGAACAAGAAACACAAGGCAGCTTCTGTCAAGCCCCAGCCTCAACCTCCTGCTGTAGCTGATGGTGGACCTCTGATTCGTCTGGGAGAAGGCATTGTGGTAGACTGGCACGAGGAAGCTTGGGATAAAGTGTTTGGTGGCGCTGCAAAGATCCCCACTGATGAACAAGGATCTCCAACATTTATTGATCTTGAAACGCTCACAGACCCTGCCCTCAAGATTGCTCAGAGAAGAAGACACCATCGCCGTACACGAGGCATCAGTCTCGAAGAATGTCTGGATGAGTTTGAGAGAGCCGAAGTTCTCTCCGAGCAAGATATGTGGTATTGTCCCCGCTGCAAAGAGCATCGGCGAGCCAGCAAGAAGTTCGACCTGTGGAAATCGCCAGATATTCTTGTCGCGCATCTCAAGCGCTTTAGCAACTCTGGATGGCGCCGCGACAAGTTGGACGTCATGGTTGACTTCCCTATCGAGGGTCTCGACCTTACTTCCAGAGTCATTCAAAAAGAGGATGGCAAGGATGAGATATATGATTTGATTGCTGTTGATGATCATTACGGAGGTCTTGGTGGAGGTCATTACACCGCCTATGCCAAGAACTTTGTAGATGGGCGATGGTATAACTACAATGGTGAGTTGCTACATCTCTCTGTGCCCCTACCGATGGATCCAAGACGCTGACAAGCCCTACAGATTCGTCTGCAAGCCCTGTGTCAGACCCTTCGACATGCATAACATCAGCTGCATACCTATTGTTTTACCGTCGCCGCTCGAGTACCCCTTTAGGCGGATCGCGGTTCGGAGTCATCTCTGAGAAATACAAGAACAGCGAAGAAAACTCTGAAGAAGAAGAAGGCGAGGTGGGGGAAGGCCAGCGTCTCGGCGAGGGTTCCTCCCTGAATGGGTTGTCGAGCGCTGGGATCGGAGCCGTAGCAACTCGCCATCTCGGCGGTCGTGGTTCGGATAGAATCACCGTCACCTCTTTAGCTGGACCGGACGACGAAGACGAAGATCTCCCACCCTACGATGGAGCTAACGGGATGGGGAGCATCCACAGCACCGTCGAGGACGAGGGTGTAGATGTCAATGGAAGCTACCAGCGCCTGGACAACAAGTCACTCAACCTCGTCCAGGGTTGGAATTTCGAGGGCCTAGGCGACAGCGGTGCCGAAGACTCTACTGGTGCCGACATTGGTTCTGATGATGTCCAGCTAGACTCTTCAGCTGATGAGCGTGGCCTCAGCCAATTTGATGATCACGACACAATCATGACAGGACAGGACCCCGCTGAGGGCGAATCCGAGCCTGCCGCTCCTCTAACGACGATTCTTACAGACACCCAGAAGTCTACATGGGACCGTAAGGATGTGATCGATGTGCAAACCGCGGCAGGGAGCGACAGGGATTCGAACGAGGTGGCCGAGATCCATCTTGAGAATGAGAAGGGAACCAAGGCCGAGTAGGACAGCTGTTCAAAGTCGGGCAACAAGCGGCCCAAAGTCATGATGACATATGGTAGACGAGATACGAGAAAACGGCTAAAACTGCATGAGATGATGACCCGGGACAACCCAACTTGTGAAGGGCATGTTGACGTTGATGGGGGGAGGGGAGTAGATGGAAAGTGGCGAGAGAATTAGATGGTATATATCGCTGCACATCTCGCATAGGGTTGAAGGGTAGAAAACGGCGTTTGGTTTCATTTTGCATCAAGCATGTTCAGCTGAATGGACTTGACCAAGTCAAAAAACGGAGGATGTCTTGTCTAGACGTGTGTAATTTTCAATCAGTAGTCATAAATGATAGACATTCCTACTCTCATGTGGCTGGCGATATCCGTACACAATGCAATTTGCTTCACTGCCTTGACCAGCTTCAAGGCTTTCTCGGACGAAAGGCATACTGCTGATTAAGGATCTGCTTATCTCTGTTTCAAATTCCATGGTCTTATCAGATACCCTTAAATATGTCGCCAAATGTTTCTACAAAGTAAGTTCCAAAAACCCCTGTTCCCTGGAGCCAAGGACTCACAAGAGACGCAAAGTACATGTATTATAACATTCTACAAGCACGGCACGGATAAACTCACCAACTATCTGTCGGTTGCAAGAGCATAACGCAACCTCCAATACGTAATCTGTAGCTTGCCATACAAGGCTGGATCGTTGTATTATCTCGACACTGGGGGCAGAATGGCATCAAGGTTTTTCCAGCCCGTGAACCCTGGTTCTGAGCATCCACCTCGGCATGTTTGTTGTATTTGGGACTGGAGACGAGAAAGAAATTGCGGGAGGTTAAACCCCGCGTTTCAGGAGGTCAAGTTCGGTTGGAAAGCATCGCAGTTGAAGACCAGGTGGATATCTGAGGAGTATCCGTGTGCATTCGAGATACCAGATGAGCCGTCACTTACGCAACTGATGAGGTAGATGCAGTTGGTTCGCAGCAGTGGTGCGGTGTATGGGTCAAACCCTAGACCTAGACTACTTACTGCTCTTCAAGTTCGGGGCAGGTCCTCGATAAATATCCGTATGTAGGTATTCAATCAGCCTACCACCGAATGGGAGCCGGGCAATGCGATACCTTTCCTCACTCCACGCTCCACTCGGGTGGGCTGGATTTGACAGCCAACACAGCGGCCGCTAGATTGAGGGCGTTTGATATGATCTCACTATGCACTAAAGAATGGGTTGATGGTTGACACAGGTGACGAAACAGAAGTAGATATCCGTAAGTGCTTCGCGATCGACATCTCGAAATCCATCTCGTGTTTACCAGGCTATTCGGTTCTCCACAGGTTTCAGCTTGACAGGCTTCAGCCACAGCCACCGTGTCCAAGAGTTGAGCCTCTGCAGTATGTATTTTGAAGGGTCGAGGTACCACCAGCTACCCTTTGCGTAAAACAGACAAGTAACTCCTCCTCACAGGCAAGACAAGCAAGACTGTTGATATTATTGTCAGCTAAGCAGTTCGCCAAATACCCTATACCAAAGGTTTCCTGAGACTCCAGGGCCCAAGCCATCCATTCTTTGGTAAGAGAGTAGAAAAGTCGAACCGAAACAGGTCCAGGGCATCCTTAAGGGCCAGCCAGAGCCGTAGAAGGAGCACGATCCTATAAAAGCCAGGGCACTTGTCGCCGTCTCGGTGACTCTGTGGGGTGACTTGGAAGTCTAAGAAACAGGCCTCTGGCCTAGCAGTCATGTGTTCTTGCCTCGGTTAGGGATGGACATGGAGAAGTGAGTCTTGCTCATATTGAGGCTCGAAGTGGAGTCTCTGTATCTGTCTGTAATACCAGCAGATTGAGCCCTTGAAATGCGCCATGTGTGGGAGGGCTTTGACAGATCCGAGGCTAGGCGAGGCCGGTACGTCAGCCAGCTGGCCAGTAACCAGATCGTATGAGGAGTGTATGTGGCTGCTCTTGTGGTCCATGACCGGTATGGAAAGGCTTGATAGGCAGCATGCGTAGCGTACAAAGAGATAGGAGCCGAGTACTCCATCATTCCCTGGACGGGCTGCAGGTTACAGTTATCTGGCAACCAGCTGGAGCGATGAATGGCTAATTCATGTGCGGTTGGCCCGAAGGTCTTGGCTTCTTTCGAGCCAATTGAGGAAACCATCCGCTCAAGTATGTGTGCGTCGATGAGTATCAATACATTGTTTCACATCATTCATTGCGGGGAACTTTGGATGTCGCGTCGGTAGTCTAGACGTTGTTGGAAGTTGAATGTATGTATGTAGGTATGTACTGAGTCCAGGAACGAACCAAGATGGGGCTGCATTCTGTGTAACAGTATGGCACCGACAGCCATCCTATACCTAAAGCGTAGCTGTTGCGTATCTCGTCTCTCAGTAGCTTCACTTGGAGGCGGGGAGAGTTTCGAGCCGGTGTGGTGCGGGACAGCGGGCCTATGGCCTATGGCGAAAGCGACAGGTGATGGAATGGGACAATGGAGATGGGAATGAATGAGCAAGACAAGAAGAGTTGAGAAGAATGAAGGCGGAGGAGGTTGGCGTCACTGATGAGAGTTCGATAGGGTCTCAGAAAGATAAGAGGCTCTGGCGACAAGATCTGGATCTCAGATCGCTCCTTCAAATCACGTCATATTGGATTGGTTCGGTTCGTCCGTTTGTGTCAAACCCATAGGGATTGGATACATACTGGTAGGAGACTCCCTGGTCGACTCGAATGTGGAGTTGACTGGTAGATGCTGTGAAACCTTACCTTGCCTAAGTATAGATAATCCCAGTAGGCAGTCTCAGGTAGTAGAATTCATCAATCAATTGTATGTACAGAGTATACAAATACATATATCCAGAACCGCAAAGAGATATTGACAGCCAATCACTGAATTGATGTATAGTAGCCCAGATGTACTGCCTACTACCTTACCTGGGCTACCTAGGTACTAAGATAGGTAGGTTAGTAGGTAGAGTTAGGTTGGTGGATTCTGGCTGAACAGCAACACGCACCTGCACTTTACTAGCCTGCACGGAATCATACCCGGTGCATACCTACCTACCTAGGTAGGTAAGCAAAGATACCTTAGGCACCTACCTGACTGGTAAGTAAGGTAGCACCCTCACCCTCTCTCTGCCTTACAGCTTACCTACCTACAGTACCTCTTGAGCTGCACCTAGACAATACATTATTACCCTAGATATTCTCGTATACCTAGATTCGTACCTATGGAGGTATCTACTAAGGTAGGTACCTATGCTGAGGTCGTAAGGTAGTGGAGAGTTGACCTTCTATTTTCCAGTTTAGTGAACCAAGTAAGAGCTTTTATTGGATGTGATAAAGGAGACTCATCATGACGAAAAACCATTCCGCCGGGCAACTGTTGTAATGACAGTGCATCAATTTGGCTGAGTAATGACCTACCTTGCCTTTTTACACTGATAATGATACTGTGTATACCTGCGCCGTTTGTTACCCACCGTCATACGAAGCTCATCTGATTGATCAATCACCAAGTGTACATATACTACACTGGTGGTGAGTGTCGGGGTTAACAAGGCATTGGATGCATGTGCTAGGTATTTCGAATACCGTACTCCGTACCCAAACTGTACCTCCTTCGAGAATGATTCCCAGGTGGTTCCCCTTTGCGTTGCAGCCCACCACGCGCCCCTGTTCAGTAAATATGGGGCGAGTGACCCCATTCTAGATTCTCGAAGACGGCCAGAAGAATCCAAAGCAGGCCGCTTGGACCCTCCGTTGTCAACCCTGTTGGCTGACGCTGCACACACGACGTAATTGGTTGTCATGAAGACAAGGGAGTCCTGGTACTGGTCAATGTGGTGGAGCACGAGGTGGGTTCAGCATTCAATTCTTAGCCTCCCGCCTCTCTAGGCTCTGGCCCAGCTGGCCCTTGGTGCCTCGCGTCGCGTTGCAAGCACGTTGAGGCACCCCGTAACTAAGGTAAGGTAGCGACGATCCTCGACCACATCCTCGAACATCGTCCAACCTCACTCACGATGGACCATTTCGGACCTTGATGCAGGCGGCACAGCAGAGCACGTAACCCTACGATGGCCTATAACGAGAGTTATGTCTGACCTTCCCTAGGTACCTTAGACACACTCGATCATGCTGTCGTGCGTGTTGTGTTGCCTCTGCTGACCAGTCGCTCGCCACTGTAATCAGTTGAAAAAAAAACAAGGCCTCGGAATCCACACAACACAGAACCTAAGTCTGCGCTCTCTCCGCCAGCCCAGACGGCACTTCCGCAAACTCTGATGCCTCTCAGGCCTCCTTTGCAAGTGCCTACCAACCTTACCTAGGCAAAGGTATAAACTGTTTGCTGATGTATATTTAATCGCTTGCGTTAATCAGCAGCAATTCTTTAGACTTGATCGTAACGCATCCTGTCGTGTAACAATGAAGCATTTGATTTGATTACCCTTACGTAGTGTAAGTAGCTGGTGTTCATAAACTGAGGCCAAATGGTGCTGCATATTTCCCGCTACAACTCTACCAAAACCTACATATTACATACAGACTGCAAGATCTGCGTCATCAAGCTAATAAGGTGCACACGACTCCTACTGGATCTCTATGTATTAGGAGTTTCTACATTTGTACGCTTTTCGTACCTACCTGGAAAGCCCCCCCCCCCCATTCATGTTTCAAGCAGAGCACTCATTTCTACCCTCCTTTGCTTGCGCATGGTTTTCCTTTCTTTTTCATCAACGTCCATTTAGGTGTCTTAGGAAATCCGACAAATAAAAAGGTATCTCTCGAGGAGCGCTACCTTGTATCCAACCCTGTAGCAGCGCTGTAGCCCCCTAGAACGATCCATGGCCACCTCCATGGCTCTAAAAAGTGATTATTGGGTATGGAACAAGATCGGTTTAACTCCTTGCCCCCTGGCTCTGAGACGTCCCCTAACACTCACATTCCCTCCCCTCCAGCTTCTCCCAGAATAGAGTGACCTTTACCCTGATGCCTCTGGACTGAATAAGCCCGTCTCATCTGAACCAATTCGACACTTGAACTTGGCCCTTGATCTGGTCGCATCTGACTCGCCGTTTGAGCCCCTTCTTCCCCACGTCTTTCGTACTTCTATTCGGCAAATCGTTCCACTAAGGCGGTTATCTATCTATTCCAGTAATTCGACTGCCGACGCCAGGCTTGGTTCCCGCCTCTGTTTCTGCTTCTTAAGATTGTCTCTTGGTTCTTGGCTTCGCCTTGCCCTGTCTTTGTTTCTCGCGCTCCACCTGCGAGGTAAGAGGCTCGAGAGGTTAGAACTGTGTTGCGTCACATTTTGGTTCAATTTGAACTAGTCAAGTCCAGGCTTCACTCCAGACATTTACTCTTTTTCTGCTTTTCATCTGGTCTTTCCTCACCCCAATCCCAGGACTTCCATTGGCAGTGAATATCTCACTCGCCTCATCCTCTCCATTTCCTTTCTGGTTGTTACATCGCACTATCACCCGGGCTGTCTGCGTTTTGTGCGTTGCTGTGCTGCCCTACCTACTGGACTTTCACGCACACTTGCGCTACTCTTTACTGTACACTGCAATCGCTCCTCCGCTTGCAGCCACGCTCGCAGATCTTCTCCTTCCTGCCCCGGACCCGGTTACCGCGACTGTCGGTGCCCTTGCCCTGTCTTTGGGTCTTCCCTTATCCTTCCCTAGTCCTTCCATTCTCCGACCAGGGTCAGACACCTTCTGCGTGCCGCTAAGCAGGTCTCGCTCGTACTGCTGGACACAGCAGGCAGCTCGTACCTTGAACCAAGACTGGTAAGCTAAAGCCTGGGCTGATTCCCTCACTCATTGCCCCGATACCTTCCATTGTTCCAGCGCACGCGTGCTCTGTTCTGGTCTTGCCCGTAGTCTTGGTTGTACTGTACGGAGTACTGTCTTCAGCCCAGTCCAGTTCGTCCGTCCGTACTTTGCTTTTCACCACCTGTGAATCCAACCCTCAATCCGACGTACGTCCTTCCTTGCCTCTTTTCCTTCTTCTTTTCATCCCCTGGCCCTTCCTATTCCTTGGTGGCTCTTTCCATCTTGGCCCAATCCGAGTCCAGATTCCGAGTCCTCTTGTCCCCTCCATTTACAGCCCATCGCGCTTCTCCCTCCTGCGCCATCATTTTTCAAATCCCTCTTGTCTTCTTTTCGCATCGCCGCATCTACCACGTCTTTCGCGACATCCTTCTCTTCCTTACCAGCTAATATCCGCCCCTCGTCTCTCAGCCTCGACTGAATTTTCTAATTGTACGAACCCTGTCGCCAACCGACTGCTCCCGCCCGCCGCGGCGCCAGTCTGACAGCCTGTCCGACCCTCCCAGAAAACACCATTCGTCTGTACTACCGAACTAGGCTCATTGAATCAACTCAACTTGACAACATCGCATACGAACTTCGCGAGACGAATCAGCATCGCGGGCCCCTATCTCTCAATTTAAACACCCATTGCTAGCCACAAACCCGTATGCCGTGTGGCTATTGAGTCAATTCTTTTGGGCTGCTTCGCGACAATTGTGTTTTCAATCACGACCTCGAAATTCCATCCTACTCTGCTCCCATCCAACATTCGAGGCTCGATCGGCTCGCTCTTTAAGATAATTTGGTCTCCGGCATTTCGTGAGGCTATTTGGTTCCGGTAAATCGCTTTATCTTGGTACAAATACTCAACTGCCCGAAGGGCTACGGTGCTCCAGTCGCGAGACTGGTAGCTCTCCATGAGCACCATGGACCGCGCCGCCTGTCACGTTATTTACGTCAATCGCAATGTCAGCGAAGATGGATTGATTTACAGCACTTCTGGCGACAGCACATCCGATTGGGCAACGGATGAGGCTCGTCACGTCGTACAACCTCTGCTAGATGCCTTCGGAGACGGTTCGTTCTTTCGTTATGGCATCGCATGAGTCATTTCCCCACTCACTAACATATTATTCAGTCCACGTTTGCGCATCTGGAGGTGCCTGCTTAACAAAATTATTCGAATTACAAGAGGGTTCAATGCTTGACCTGAAGCCAACCCTGGTTCTCCTTGATACGCCAAACGATGACCCAGTACCTGAAGCGCGGAGAAGGGCCTCGTCACCTTCTCCTTCATGCAGTTCTTCCAACGAAAATGTCGACATCCACACACCCGATGAAGCACTATACGGTCTGGGACTGCTGCAAAAAATCATCACCGAAGCGCATTTGCGCGGTATGTCTAAACTCGTTGTACCGATTCCGGTGATAAGCAATTCCGAGGCAGGCCATCCCACAACCAACAGACAGATGACCGACGGCACAGCTGAGCAGAAGCCTTTGCCATTGGGATCGCTTGACACAAATCGTCAACTCATTAGGAGGTGCCTAGATCTGGGGGCAGTCGATGTCATAATTTGTCCAATGAGCACCAAATGTATTACAAGTCTGGAAATCTGCGCCTATCGGGCTCACAGAGATGCCGCCAAGGAACAGTCAACCCTGCTGGAAATTAGACAAGGTCGAAAACGGTCGTGGGTAGGAGTCAACGAAGAGAAGCCCTTCGCATACCTTCGTGAAGCCATGGTATCCGGTCTGATGAAAGGAATATGCCGTTTAGGCACCAGTGACGACCAAATCAACAATGCTCATGTGGCCGTCTCTTCGGAACGACAATCTGCCATTGCTGAGGCAATAGGAAGTTGGCGCTTCTGCGCTCACTCATTCACCGATGATGAGTTGTTGGTGGCCGCAATGGACATGTTTAGACATGCCTTGTCTATGCCAGAACTTGAGCGATGGCGGATACATGCAGGTACGTTGTACTGTTTTAGGTTGGTGTCGGTTGCCCGCGTACTGACTCAGCTTCAGATCAATTAATCAGCTTCCTCGTTGCTTGCCGTGCTGCATACAATAGCTTTGTACCTTACCACAATTTCCGTCATGTTGTGGATGTACTACAAGCTACCTTCAATTTCCTGGTACATATCGGTGCTCTGTCGCCGTATCCTTCGGGTACCGAATCCCGTCCCATGCCAGAGAAGTCGCCTATGGCTTCTCTCATAACTCCGTTTGAAGCGTTGACGCTCCTCATCACTGCTATTGGGCATGACGTCGGACACCCTGGCGTAAACAACGGTTTTCTTGTGACACTAAATGCTCCCCTAGCACAGTTGTACAACGATCGATCTGTTTTGGAGTCGTTTCATTGCGCCGCTTACTCGCAGATTCTTAGACGATACTGGCCCTCTGCCTTCGAAGACACAAAGATGCGCAACCTGATGATCAGCTCTATCTTAGCTACGGATATGGGCTTGCATTTCGACTACATGAAGAAGCTCGGAGATGTTCAAGAACGACTTCAAGCTAACAATAGCGCCGACGGTTGGAATGGCCGGCAAATTGAAGAGAATAAGTCTCTTGCTTGTTCGTTACTCATTAAATGTGCTGATATTAGCAACGTGGTATGCCCCCCCCTCTGTAATGATCTTATGGGGTCACCATCTAAAAACACAAATCTAGGCACGAAACCATGAAATAGCTTTGAAGTGGACTTACATTCTCTCAGAAGAGTTCTCCAGACAAGCTTCGATGGAGAGTGAGCTGAGCATCCCTTCATCACTTATGACACCACCCAAGCAAGACATGACTTCACTGGCTAAAGGCCAACTCGGCTTTATGAATCTTTTTGCCACCCCTCTGTTCCAAGGCGTCGCCGACATCATGCCCGCTATGCAGTACACTGTCGATGAGCTTGAGATGAATAAGAGTCTCTTCGAGCTTAAGCTTCAACAAGAGAAAGAAAAGCAACCTCTAGATGACCCAATCAGGAGACGTCTTCTGAAGGAAGGTACATTTTCCCCAAGGACCATGAGCTTTGCTGTACCACAAGAGGAGGAGAAAGAGGAGAAGAGAGATATGACACCTCTGTTCGAGGCACTGGATCGCGGATCGGACACGACCCCTGTAGGGAACAGCGAACTACCCATGCCACGCCCAGAAAGGGATGGCTTATCGCCGGCCGACAGTCAGAGGACAATGGGACCATCAGCCGCAAACGGTGTAGCTGGTGACCATAGGGGATCGAACGGATCGGCTTCAACATTTGATGCGGTTAGAGAATTGGCCAACAGTGATCCGTTTCAGACGCAAACGAGAAGGGATTCAGCGAAGCAACGATCCAGCGAGACGACAGATGGGAGTGTCTCTGGGGCATGCTCGGGAGATTGGGCTTCACAAGCGACAAGCGCTACAACGGGCAAGATGCCGATGTCACCAAGCACACGTGGTACGAGTATCGTGAGCGGAGATTCGACTGAACATGCCGTTGGAATTCCCAAGATCAACGTCGACTCTGCAAGTTTGAAAGATAGCTCAGGAACCCTTCGCCAGGATAGCTCGCCGATCGATGACGAAACAAGGTCCGATGCGAGCACGACAGGTGGAAGCATAGGCAGGGCTGAGGGCAAGTCGCTACGAAAGAAAACAAGCAGGTTCAGGATAAAGGATCTTCCCTTTTTCAGAAGACACAAAGGCACGAATTCTCCGTCTACTGCAGACATGACTGGATGAGGTATTACAGCACTCATCAGCCAGGAGTGAAAAGAGGGGCGTGGTCAAATTATGCTTCAATGACGTGCTCATGAAGCTGGAGAGGCAATCCAGAGCGACGAATGAGTTGAGGTGATTCTGGCTGAATATCGTGTGTCTATAAGTTTTGTTTTGAGGGAAGGTGTTGGTCTATGTTGCTCTAATGATTGCAGTATATACGTGTACAATATCGATGTGTGGACGGAAGGACGGTGTGTCTACTCAGAAGTCCAAGGAATGGGGGTCCAAATCAGCATCTCGAGTCAGAATGCAGCTCCGAAGGAAAGGAGAGCGGACAGGGCTACTGGCGTTGGCGCAAGGCAAGGTTGGGACGGTGACGAAAGCAATGTATCAAAATTAAAGAGGACGGTGGGGCATGGGAAAGGGTTTATTTTGGTTGTCTTGGCTCGAGTATATGGTATGGGTTGGGTATATGGTATACGGCATAGGATGATGGACGCAGTGTTGGTGTTGAGTATGGCTGCGAGGCTATGATTGCACACAAGTTGTCACATGAGATGAGAAATATTATTCAATGATGAACTACTTCGAAGCCCAAACAAAATACCGACTCTTTATGCTTGCTGATGGAGGTGATAAGCCTCGCTTCGCTGGCTCGGAGTCCACGCCTACAAGCGACTGTACCGAAAGAAGAAGCGTGCAGGACCCCATGTCGGCCGCATATTTCCTGTCCAATGAGATGATAAATAGATACATACTAAAAAATCACTTTTCATGTGATGATTGACTTGAGAGAAGGGTTGCAGCTAGGCATTATACGACTAAATCCCGAAGACAAAATGGTGAAAGATGATTGCTCAGAATTCCCGAGTCTCCCTGACGACCCTTATTTGCTTGGCCCTTAGGGCGCACATGGGACCCGTTGGTCACCGATTCTGTATTCTAGAACCGTCACGGATCCTCTGGAAAAGCTTCATTGGAGTCTAAGTGGCCTTAGTCTGCGGGTATGAGCGGTGGTCGTAGTGACAGACTGGAGGACCAAGATCAAGTGTGCAGTTGGGATGGTACATGGGAATCTCAACTAGTTGAACCCTAGGGACCAAGAAATCTTCTGACATGAAAACAAGATACCAAAATGACCTCGCCTAAAGGCCTGCTAAAATATACTAAACTTGCCTCGTTCTTTTCCTTACTTGGGATGACGATCCTAAGTTTTCTTGCTTCCCCTAGCCGGATGCAACGTTCAGGGTGAACAGGTAGGCAGCATGTGCGGACTGTTGGTGTCGTCAATAAATGATTTGATTTTATGACAAAAATCTTGATTTTAAATAACTTTATAAAACGTCTTATATGGGTTGTGGTAGTTGGCATACTCGAAGTCATGGATGACAGGCCACATCTCGGTTTCCAGCCCCTGCCTGCTGCGTTGAAGACTTACATACACAGTACTGCAGCGAAGAGGCACAATCATTTGGTTGATAGCCGTCCGATCAGAAGTCATACTGACTATCAACACCAGCCAGTAGAAACTCCAATACCGAAGGCACAGGAAGGAGATCCATGGCCTCGCTCCCATTCCCGGCTATGTCAAGGCCGTTTGAGAAGCCCTCGCCGTATGAAAGACCCTGATGCACACCGAAATCGAAATTAAAGCCATATGCTGGTCCAGGTACTGGGGCAGAAGATGTCTGGAGGGTTGATGGAGCATCGCCCATGATACTGGAGACACCTAGAGGATCAGGGCGCAACGAAAACTCAGAAACGCCCGTACGAGTAGTCGGGGACTCTTGACTTTGTTGGGTGGAACGATCTTCAGATGATCCTTGTACATGCCCTGTCGGTCTCTTTTTCCACATAGCCCGTTCCTCAAACAGTCGAAGTAGACTCTTGGCATATATCCAATACTGGGATATATCTCGGAGTGTGTGGACAAGAGAGTCAAACATGCGGGATGACTTTGCAGCAATGAGAGGATTGGGAGAGTTGAGCTCACTGGCAACATGCAGCAGGCTAGTGAAAAGAACATGGACGGAAGGCAACCATAGATTGCATAACGAATTCCTTGAGCGGAGAGATTCAAAGATAGAGTTTATCGCTACAACAGCATCGCCACAGATGCTGTGATCCGTGGCAGAGTGAGGTGAAACCCGGTTCGGATCTTGATGAGGCGGAGGTCGGTGGAGAAGGATAAGAAAGTTGTGATACGAGAGGTGAAGAGTTGCTTGCCAAGTGTCCGGGTCGGAGTGCGGGATTTGGAGGCTTTGTGGCAGTTGGGTTATGAACTCAGCAAGTTCTTCATCAGCTTCCTTGGTTGCCGCTACTCTGTCGGCTTCTGTAGCTCGTAAGGCTACACGCCGTCTCATGGCCTTGGAGAAGATGACGCACAGCTTTGTATGCTCTATGGCGAAAGTTGGGTTGCCATGAGGAATGCCTTGAAAATGACTTTCGTCGAGCATTGGGGTGTCCGACTCTTCTAGGTTTCTTGAACATGTTACGACGGGGATGGTCAAAAGACTTTTCGTACTCACATTGCTTGCGGCCGACCAAACGAAGCCGAAACCATGACGTCAAATTGAAATAGACACCACCAGAGCCGGACCCATTGACGTTTGTCTATGGTGTTCAGGGTACTGGGACGGGCGTCCCGGTGCATGCCCATTCCGAAGGCAGTGCGGGCCCCGATTCCGATCCAGTGCCATGAGTTATCAACGATGTCTTCGAGGTTGTCACACTGCCATGTCAATAGGAGAGCAACTTGGAGATACGTCTCACGGTGCTGCTCGAAGCGGTGGTCGAAGAGCGTTTTGGCTCTACGGAAGAAGGTATAAGTGCTGGCCCTACAGTCTTCTCGGGTCGAGGAGAGTACGTGGGCGCCAACGAGAAATATGGCGTTCAGCAATGGCAAGGACACTAGTTTCGGAACATCAGAGCCATTGTAGCTTGTCATGAATTCATCCTCATCGACAATTGGAAACCCTGGATTGACGTGGATGAAATACGCTGTGACAAGCTCATCAGCCAAGGCTTTAGGGGGTAATTTTAGAGCTTCTTCGGGGACTGAAGGAATCTTTCTCGCAAGTCTACGTGTCCCGAAGTGCAACACGTCCTTTTGATCCCTTCGCAGAGCTCTGTGACGCACGAGATGGTTGAGGTTTGAGAACTCGGTGCCGATAAAGTAGAGGCGTTCAGAACGTGAGATCTCGCCGACTTTTGGTAAGTCTTGGCCGATAAAGTCAGCTAGATTGCGAGTCTCGTAAGTTTCCTCGGTCTCGCCAGAGTCTTGCATCGTTGAGGGAGAGTCGTGCTGATAATGGCCAGTGCTTGAACTTGGCCGCGCAATCGGATCCATGGTCACTTCCGACCAGAGGGCTGCCGATGCTCTGGGTGTCGCAGGAGCTGTGAGGCATTGCGGTTGCTGTCGCTGATGCTGCTGGTGATGACGATTTGGCTGAGGCTGAGGCTGTTGAGAAGAATAACGAGGCTGGAGGGGGGCAGGGCTAGGACGAGAATTAGATGCACGAGATGATCTGGTCTTTTTCTTCTCGTATATTGTGCAGTTGGGCTTGTTTTGGGTCCGGCAGTGAGAACAGGGTGTGCCTTTTTCTAGGATATCACAACGGACTTTGCGTTGGTGGCAAGATATGCACGCTCTTCCATCTAGTGTTATGTATCAGCTGAAGGTGTGAACAAAAGATGATTGGTGATGTTTTCAACGGCACATCATGAACATACTGGTTCGCCGTCTAGTGACAGCTTGCTGAGCATTGCCAGTTGGGGCACGGGCAGTAGCATCGCGCCCTTCGTTGGGCATTGTGATCTCGGTACCTGAGTAGGTATCGGTCGTATTCTAGGTAGGCAAGGTATTGTACGCCCTTTTCGCCGACAAGAATACTTCCGATTCGGTTGTTACGAAGTGAAAGTCTGTGGAGCCTCAAAGTGCCCTGGGTTACAAAAGTTCGAGAAGAAGTTGCTAGGTAGTAGTAGTGTAAAAGAGGAAGCATCGACTTCCAATCACTGCAGGCACCACTCTGTAGGTACCTTCCCTTACGTCCCGAGTGCCTAGGTACCTAATCCAGAGATTTATAATCGCATCTCCTTTTACGGCCTTCTTTTCCTAGGGTTACTAGTAGGTAACTCTGCCGCGCACTGAAGAGCTCTCCGTGCGGGATACACCCAAAGCAAATCGGCCGACATTCCGATCGGGTTTCTGTAGTACGCCCTTGTACTAGCCTAACAAGGGGCTCGGAATTTTCGCCCAATCATTGTTTACCATTTCCTTCCCGGAAGTTATACTCTGAAGCTTCTCCATTAGAGAAAATGTTGAATCGGCGATGAGAACCAATCATGGCAGGATCTGACTTAGACACCATCACCAAAACCATTGCGCCCTTCACACAAACTCGAGTCGAGGATTCACGAAAAGCTAATCAGATGACGTGAGAAATTTGGCTGCTGAATGATTTATCCATTCTTATCCACCTGCTGTGGAACTGTTATGGAGAAGCAAACTACCTATATAGATAGATGTGCCTGCAACCTCAACATGATCCAACTTCCTGTACATGCACTATAAGACTCCTTATTATATCAGCCATGGGAGGAAACGAAACTCAACTGTTCGGCGGCGATTCCGCCATGGCTGGATCTCCCAACATCGACGTCGAAAAGAGACACGACTCCTCAGACGAATCTGGCTGGTCTGACACAGAATCTTGGAATCCTCTCAAACTCTCACCTATGAGAAAACTACATATCGTCATCGCCGGCTTCACGTGTACTTTCAATGGGAACTTTGGCTCTTCTATGCCCTCGGGAGCTCTCGATATCATCGCCGAGCAGTTCAGCATTACCAACCCCGTTCACCTCATACTCCTCAACTCTCTATACATGGTGGGCTATGTCCTTGGGCCTCTTCTCTTTGGACCTCTCAGTGAATATATTGGTCGGCGGCCTGTTCTCGTTGCCACTTACCTGGGATATATCGTTTTTATGCTGGCTTGTTCTGGCGCGCCCAACTATGCTGCGCTCCTAGTCTTCAGGTTTCTCGGTGGCATCAATGCTGCTGCTCCAACCACTGTCATCGGGGGTCTATACGCTGATATCCTCGACAATCCTTCGACTAGAGGTAACGCCATGGCTCTTTACATGACCGTCACTACAATCGGTCCTCTCATCGGGCCCATTGTATCTGGCTTCTCGTCTCCCGTCTCCTGGCGCTGGCCATTTTGGATTGCTGGCATGATGGCCATTGCTGGTCTTCCTCTTATCATTACCATCCCAGAGACTTATGCCCCTGTGCTCCATAATAGAATGGTCAAGGCTCATATCAAGAGGCGAGAAAAACAGAACAAGAAGAACAAGTCTGTGTCAACCGATGAGGAGCCCCTGGAGCTGAAGCCCTTCAACGTCCGCAAGATCTTCCTCAGACCCATGAAGCTTCTCTTTACTGAGCCTATCCTTGCTTCCACTTCGGTTTATTTGACCTTAGCGTACTCTGTCTTTTATCTCATGTTCCAGGCGTATCCTCGTGTTTTCCAAGGTACGTTGATATCTTACCCCGGCTCAGTCAAACAATCTAAATGTCGACTAGGATTCTATGGCCTTTCTCCCGGCATGGCAGGGCTTGCATATATTCCATGTAAGTCTCGTCCGCTATACCTGGCGTCTCTATACTAACATGGGATTAGTCTGTGTTGGTGTTGTACTGTCTCTTGGTGTCTTCGCAATTTATACCGGATACCATGACAGGCAAACTGCAGCTGGTGCTGAATGGACAAAGAACCATATCTATCGAAGACTTCCTCTTGCGTGCATTGCTTCTCCTTGGTGAGTTCCCCATTTGGCCCCTGTTATAAACTGCAACTCACTATCTTCAGCATGGTGATTTCTCTCTTCTGGCTCGGCTGGACGGTCTGGGACTCCATGACTCCCATCATTCCAAGCCTCGGCGGTATATTCTTCGGCCTCGGTTTCCAACTCCTCTTCATGGGAATGACCAACTATCTCACCGATGTGTTCCGAAGTCATTCTGCCTCTGCCCTCGGCGCTGCTGCCATGTTGCGATCCGTCGGGGCCACCACGCTACCCCTCGCCGCGGACAGCATGTATGATAACTTGGGGTTTCACTGGGCGCCTTCGGTCCTCGCGTTCATTGCCCTGGCGATGGGTGTAATTCCCTTTATTTTCATCAGATATGGTGAGCGTCTGGCACGTAGTAGCAAGACTGCTAGGGAGGCGTTTTCTATCCGGGACTGAGCGATGGAGAGCCAGGAGCATTATTCTCTGGGATTTAATGACTTGATATCATGGAGGCAAATGTGAAAAATACCCTGCATAGTTACATAGACGGAGTTTATCTAGACGGAAGTTATAGATTTAGGCTGGGATGCGAATGTGAAGTAATATTTAATCCTGTCCAATCTTCTACAGCCCTCTTTTGATTAATAACTTTCGTGGCATGTCACAAAATACATCACAATGAAAGGGAGAGGCCAAATAATTGAATATGCTTTTTTTTTTTTTGGTTCAGATTAACTAATACTGCAACGGCAAGACAACGAGCAGGGAATCGTTGTAGCAAAGCAGACTTGTCCTTGTGCAAGGGAACCGCCGCCAGGGCGTATCATGTTTCCCTTCCACGTCACTTGGATACCAGCATCCTTAGCCGATGGACTCAAAGGTCCAGAGAAGGTGAAGTGCACTGCTCAGCAGTAACGATTCCCCTTCTCTTGCAGCTACCCCTCCGCTTTGTGATGAGTCGGGCAGGCCGAGCTGCGTGATGACTCATCTAGCGCGAGAGGTTTGTAGGGGGATGAGCCTACATTCTGCCCTCGGCCATCCCTGCCCTGTCCCATTCATTCCACCGACCCAAATGTGAGTAACCACAGGTTTATCCTCGAAGCGGCGTCCTCCACTGGCCGAGGCCCGTCTAGCAGGCTCAGCTGGCGCGATGGTTCTCACCTCAACTTGGCAACATGTGTTCATCCACATTTAGGGCGATGGGGGTACCTACGGATAGGGCTGTTAAATGCAGGGGATGGCTCGCTGGAGCAGATCGGGTTAGACAGAGGCTGTGCAGTTGACTCCGCCCAGCAGAGATGCAGTGCCCAGCTCATTGGAAGAATCCCATGATTTCACTCCGCCTTCCGTTCTCCTCACACCGAAGACTAAAAGTCGATCGGCGCAGGGTGGTGATCCCGTTTGACAGCCAGTGTCAAGCCTTTACGGGTATATCCCAGATATTCCCTTGGTGGCGTACGCGATGTAGTCGAGACGGCCTTGTGTTCAGATGCAATGTCCTGGAGCCAGTCCAGTCACCATCTTCGAGATTGGACATCGTGCCGAATGAAGCGTGAGTTTCAGTGCTCGATACTCTTTCGAAAAGAAGTCAGGTTTCGACATCAAGCCGATTATTTGTGATTCCGCTCGTAAATCGTATCATGTCTGAAAAGAAGTAGTCATTCGTCATCGAGTCGTAGAAGAGGTCGTCATTAAAATAATATCGTCGTGAATCGGGAAGCAGGCCAAAGAACGAAGCGAAGTGAGTGTGTCAGTTGTGTGTCGTCCTCGTTTGTAGGGGGTATCTTCCAAGAAGCCTCTCTAGACCGAACAGATAAAAGAAACAAGGGGGGAAAGAAGGAAAAAGAAAGTCCCGGGGATATCAGCGAAGAATCCGCAGAGAAGTTTCTGTCTCGGACTAGAGCCGAGCGTCGTGCATTGCTGCGTGTACGTCTTTTTCTTGAGAACCAAAGATGACGGAAGGAAAAAAGGCCAAAAGAAAACAAGCCGCCTGTATCGGATCCCTGCCCAGTTGTAAATGCATCCAAATACCCGCCCCGGATCCAGCCATGTGGTGTTATGGTAGATGAAAGAAAAGTCCAGAGACGATAGAGCGATTGCGTGAACGACCGTTGAAGAGTGTTTCCCGGAGAGGGTGATAAGATCAGATTCCCCGAAACCAAAAGAACGCTTGCTATGAAGACAAAGGGAAAAATGAAAAATAGATAAACAAAAACAATGCGAGAGGGGATATTGTTATAAAAATTGTTCGAAACACCGTTCCTGATGCAATAAAACGCCGATATGCCGTGCCCATGATGGATGATAGTTCTATGCCGCTGCGAAATTTAAGAGCTTCAACTTTTCTCCGGGAAACGAGGAAGGGGTTGGTCCAGTATTAATAGCTCGAGGTCGTCACCACTGGATAGCTGTCCTGGGGCCCTGGTTGTCACATGATGGTCGCATACTCTTGGTATCGGTCCCAGCCAAAGCCTCCCATGCCGCTCATGCCCCCCATTCCTGTCATACCCATGCCGACACCACATTGAGCAGGGGCGAGCATACTAGGAAGAGGGAGAGCGGGGATGGGTGCTGTCACTTGAGGCGAGCTCCAGAAGAAGCCGGCCGTGGAGTGAGGCTGGGTGAAGGCGGGAGTAGGTGACAGATCATCCATGGTCATGGGTGCCCAGATAGGACTTGTGTTTGAGTCGCCCGATGATGTGACGCTGGGGCTTGATGGAAGTACCCTCCATGAGTCAACAGCAGCAAGATTGCCGTGAAGACCATGCTGCGACCACATGTTGTTGACAGGAGAGCTAGGTAGCAGTGTAGGTTGTCGGACAACTTCGACGACACGAGGAGGAGGAGGAGGTAGCAGGGGCTTCATAAGAGCACTGATGCAGTTCTTGACCTCCTCGCTCTTGCCACAGAGGAGTTCACCAGCGCCCTCCTCCTCGAGACCCTCGAGAGCAGAGACGTGGGTGCGGAAGACAAACTTGTTGATGTCTTGAACAAAATCGTCGTGAAGCTTCTTGCATTGCTGCTCCTTGTCTGTCCAGTCATAGGTGTTGGCCTTTGCATCGACACAGTGGATTTCCTTGTGGTACTCGACGAGAGCATCGATGGTGTCCTTGGTGAGCTTGTAGGCGACCTCATTTCGCAGAACCATGTCGACATGGACAATGTAAGCCTCGACATGTACGAGCTCGTAGTTCATGATGGCCTCGACCAGAGGGTTGCTGGCATCACGCTTGAAGTCTAACTCGGGGGTCTTGGGCAGCATGAGAGAGGTCAAGGTCCATATGGCGTTTGGTGATGAGAGAGTCTCGGTGAGGCACCGCTGATGCTGGGGTACAGAGTTGAGAGGACGCTTGACGCGATTGATGCGCTTGAGAGTCTGTGTAAGCCAAGGCTCGACTTTTGAACCCAAGACAACGTTGACTGATGAAGCCCGGGGAGCGAAAGCGGCGGCCGACGCCGGAAGTAGTTGGACGGGCATGTTAGTGAAGCGAAGCGGAGCGGAGCGCAGGGGTGTCTATGCTATGCTATGTCTATCGCTAGGGCGGAACGGGGGCGGCGGGTATCGTAGAACGGTAACGGGACGTTTTAATAAACGTCAAACGTCGGCGTTGGGCGTTGCGTTTATTGCTGATTCAAGGCGGAATACGGTGCCAGTGATGTCGAACAATAATATATCAAAAAGAGAAACGTCGGAAGACGGAGCAGAGCAGGGATTCGGAGAGGATTGGTAGATAGGTAGGATAGTAGAGGTTGATGGGCGGTACTATAGTATTATCTTGCCTGATCTTTTGAGGTGAAATCGCCTGCTAAGCTGCCGCAACCGAGTAAGAAGAAAGAGAACGTAGGACGAATTGCTCGTAAAGAAGGAAGAAGAAGAGGGAAGGGGAAACGGAGGGTGCAGGTGGTGTGGGGAGATGATATACTTTGGGGTTGGGAGGTGGTGCTGGTGGTGGGTAACTTGTAAAAGCCGCTGGTGGTGCTGGACTGAGCTAAAAGGCAGCCCTGTATTTAGTGTTTTAGTGAAGTGGCTATAGGCGGCGGCCCACTGTTGGAGGGAGCCAAGCCACCTCACTCACCAAGTCACCCTACAGGTCATGACGGGCACCGACCTCCAAGCCCGCCCGGACAGCGTAAGCCCGACCAGACTAGCCAGGCTCTTTGGCCTCTTCCACATCTGCGATGCATCTGCAGCTGCACGGCACACTGACCATGTCCAGGGTGTCTCGGAGGGTGTGCAATATTCAGGTCAGGTTCTGCATTTTTGCTCGGAGGAGGCGTGCGGCTGTGTTGACCTGCATATGCTGGCTTACCCAAGAGGCAATACTTACTGTACCTTGCCTATCGTACGCTGAGAGTCTGTATGTAGCATCCTATACATGGATACCTTGACAGCTGAAAGAATGCAAGCAGACGGCACAACATAATCGTCTTTTTTCTTTTTTGGTATTCTTTCTTCTTCTTCTCTTTTCTCACGCTATAGTCTCTAGAGCATTGCCATTGACTCAAATCGCGTGAATAAACCCTGGTCTAGATACTCATGTAGGGCAACGAAGAGAAAAAAAACTGGGAAGAGGCTTTTGCTGTGAGGGTGTGGCGTTCTCTTCAAGTACCGGTACTTGGAGTGCTATTGTGCCCATGTACTCGCTTGTTCTAAGTCACATCACAAATGTCTGTCTCTGGGATCAAAGACACTCACTCCCTCGTCATTGCTTCAATATAGCTTGGGCAATCGAAAAGCGGCTTCAAACAGTACAGTATCTGATCTCAACTCTTTGAATCAATATCACCTCCCCCCTCCCACAAATCTCACCATTTGACGTCTTACCACACTTCAACGCCTGGGCCATGCCCTGCTCTAGGCGCTCTCCTGTCAGGAAACAGGAAACGAAACAAACGCCGGCGCTTCTTCTTATTCCCTGTCTTTGATCCTGGTCTCTTATCGATGCCGTCCTTTCCACCAGTCTGGTTTATATGTGTCCGTGTGCACACCTTGATCAGAGACCAGGCCTGGCCCCTGTGCAGTATACTTCCTCTAACTGACATGGACCTTCAACGAAACCACACTTGGTAGTATATTAGCAGGAAAAAGTTGAAATGTGATAAGTTATGTCCCTGGCAGCTTCGTGTTTAGTCCTCGCTAGCATGCCACTTTCACCCTCACATAAACCCATACAGAACAGACTGATCACCCAGGTCGGCACGCTTCCTGGCGAAATTATGCGACCTGCTCCTGGGCCGATCGATGGTTGCTAAGTCCTCCTACTCTCTGTTTCCTTCCAGTCCCGTACGTAGTGGGTTCGTCGCCCTTCGGCATACTTGTTGCGCTGCCTGCCGAGTGTTTCCGTAGTCCACCATCGCAAGCATATAGAAACCTTTGAGGAGGGGAACTTTGAAGCGCCGCTTATGCGGGCTTCAGAATTCAGTAAAGCCTCGAGGGCGGATATGGCCGTTTCCACAGAAGGCACTGGCGTTTTCGCTCATTCGTGCCCTCACTCTCAGACATTCATGCGCTCCGGTATCCCGCGTCCCACAAGTTACCATCCGAGGAACTCGCACGACTCGTCGTCCATCACACCCTAATCGACACTACGCTCGGTGAGATCAAACGCCAATATTGTGCCCAGGGCTGGCTGATACCCCAGGATCTTCAGCTGGCGAAATGATGGTAATAACAATGTCATTACGATTCTATCAATGGGATTCAGCGGACGCTTTGTCCAGGAGCACCTTACGAGATGACATGCATGCGCATACGCATACGCATCAGATGGCACTTGCACTAGATAGGTAGCAGACGCACGAATGCTCGGCTTTGCGAAGCAGTTGCATACATTCTGTAGTTGGTTTAGTTCCCATCATGACACCCGCCTCCGTGATGTGAGCCGCTGTTCCCCTACCGTGAATATTATCATGGAATTTGGAATTTTCGACGGAACATGCCTTGGAAAGTGAGGGAATTACACTACCACGACTACCAAAGCAGCCTTATTCCGCCGTTCTCCGCCCTATTCCTCAGAATTCATGGATATCTAGTAAGGGGCATCTTCACCTTCAACGGCTCGGGTCCTATAAGGTAGCGGTCGCTCCCGTCGTTCCCGTCTCGTCTTTAAGGGGGAAACAGGCTTCTCACGATGTGGTTGGCCATGAAACTTCATCCCGTCGCTTCAAGAGTCCAAGGTTGAGGGACATGATCCATGCATCTTGGATAGTTCTGTGCCTGGATACCAGAAAGGAGAGGACACTTATCCAAGTGTGAGGAAAGGGAAGGAGCACGGGGGCTAGATCGGGATCCAGGGTGGCTCCCAGAAGACTGGAGAGGAATGAGAGCCCGTCGATGTCCTGGTACGAAGAAGAGTCATCCATGCTAGTGTCAGACGTGTGGTGAGGCTCTCGTGAAAGTGCTCTTACAGTCTGTGATTGGCTCAGGGGTCAATAATATAAACCAATCAGAGCTAGGGGCACTTCTCGGCTCAAGTCTCTATAACCAATCATCGTTCAGAGATGGCTCAAGACAAGGAGAGCTGGGAAGACCAGGCAAAGGGTCGTGGAGTCGACGGAAAAGCCAGTCCCAAAGTGGAATATGAGCGACTTTGACATGCCCATACGTAGTAATCGCTTCAGGGCCCTTTGTGCGGAGTTTGCGTTGGAGTCAAAAAAGGTCTGTCTTGTCTCGTCTTGGTCCGATCCGCTATGGACTTTTGAAGGCGTGATGCATTCCAGAGAACGGGCACCAAGACCCAATATCGAGGTGACCCCCTGTTAATTCTTGGAGAAAAGGGCATAGGCAAGAGGTCCGGTCACCCTTTTCCATCCTGTTGTTGGACTCGTGGTGCGGTTCTAGAAGCATCACAGCATCAGGTAATCTACCCTTGCATGACTGCGTCGCCAATGACCTTGCATCAGGCCATGAGTGCTAGATGATGGTGAAATGAATAATATGTATGTACGACGCGCTCAGAGACGCGTAGCCGAAGGAGGTTGATTGCACGTCAATCGCCGACTCAACATACTGGTAGTAAGTCTTGGAGCTTGGGTCCGAAGATGGATGGATGGATGGATGGATCCACTGATCGCTCGGCCGCGCACCGGAACCAAGACTCCAAGCCTCAAGGGAAGAAAGAATCAACAGATGCACGTGCAACTTCCAAAGTGCATTCTGAAAAGTACCGATACCAGGTGCTGAAAAGACAGTGAGTGGTATTGGGAGAAAGAGAGAGAGAGAGAGCAAGGGACCCTAAGAAAATGGATCCAGGTGTGCCACTAGCCCGGTATTGTGGCGCAGTCTTCGTGGCACCTTGTACTATTTTTGGAATCAACAGCGCTTCCAGGTTGTCGCTATCAGGTACGTACTATTTATCTCTGGTGCATGCTCAGTAGTAGTATCGAAGTTTGATATCTAAAGACGGAGTAGGTACTAGATCTACAACTCTTCAATTCTGCCTTTCCTCTACAAGGCCTGGCACTGCATGAATATGTATGCATGCAGGCGCATGGGAAATGCAGGTGACGGAGAAGCCCGCTTCCGTTCCCCAGAGGTGGCCGGTCACTTGTAGCCCGCAGGATTTTCTCTCCTATGTTCGTCATAAGTCACATGGAATAGTCAGGTCGCATTTTGTTTCATGGGCTCTGACTACACGGCATGTTACAAGTATGTGCGCTATCACTGTAATGGTGTGTGACTGCCAGAACCCCAGGTTTCACAATGTCTCTGTAGCCGCCCTGGGTGAGGCAAGAAAAAGCTACGATTTCTATCTCGAGCGGCAAAAATACCTGGACAGGTTCAGCACACTTTAGTTAGTCTCTCAGCTAGTTATTGCTGGCACCTCAGTCCGGGGTCAGAAGTTTCTCTGCTCCCTGGGCTGGGGCCGAGGTGACGTCGCTGGATAGTCACGAGGTTCACGGAGCACGGCTCGCTCTATGGTTTTGCCTACTTGGTATATACATGGCATTCCGGGTTGACGATAGGTAGTCAGGCATGACTACAGAAAGCCTCGCGGCGCATGTCCGCCCAGTGACCTGCTCAATAGCTAGCGACCTCATCAGCTGGAGCATCCTTCGCCCTCTCAATTGTGAACGGTGGACATAGCTATTTGGTTGTGAAAAGGTATTGCCTTTGATATCCGTGCTCCTAGGGTAGCAGAAATATTACACCACTACCCATGCCCAGGAAACTTCCATTGTAAATTGGTATTTCCGCATTATGTACTAGTCCCGGCCCACTGCTTTAAAACTCTGGGAACGCAGATCAACGTTGCCAAAAATAACGTAAATTTCAAGATTCGAGCATCAATGATGAATTTTAATGGATTTGCGAAGTCTACTAAGCATTAGGAGGCCGGAGCGGCTCGGACCCGATAACGGCGAAAAGGACCCACTCAAGCCGACCGGTCACTTGGCGGACAAGTCCGTAAAGTGGCTGAAATGTCAAGGATACTGATCCTGATCAGGAAATGCGCCCGCCATGAGTCTGAAAGATTGGGAGATTGACCCGCATTTTTCTTTACCGACTTTGTTAGTCAACGTCAAAGTATTTTCGCATACAGGTACAGCCTGACAGAATGCTTGACGGCAAGCACAGAATTGGATTCAAGAAATCTGACAGCTAATCACAAATACTACAGACACTCCCGGGCTCCTCCTATAGCTAGTGCTTGTGGCTGTCGTAAATCTTGGGTTCAGTGGCTACCTAGACAGGGCTGAAGTGGTATTCAAATACTAGCACCAAAAGACTAAGGCGTTTATATGGGAACTCACATTGATCGTTCTATTTATAATTAGAAGTTGTGTAGACAAAGTGAGATTGTTGTCTTTGTATCCTGAGGTAATCTGAATTCTGTAAACCACAAACCGCTACTCCGTACAGAGTACTACCAGGTCGAATACCCCTGCTTATCACTTTTGTGTTGGGAATTAGGTAGGTAGTTACAACGATGGCAGCCATGAGTTAATCGAACCGTGACGTCAATATCTGAAACAGTCTCACATCTAATCTTCAAAGCGTCATCCTGACTCACAAACATAATAGTGACAGTGACAGCAACACCTGTTGTCAATTGTCCCTTGAACAGCTGAGCACAACTCACTCACTCACTCACTCACTAATGCCGCTGATCCTGGCCCGGCACTGGATTAAAGTCGGGCGTGGCTTGCAGATCTCCGGGTGGCTGTGCTCGCTTGTGGCGTGCCTTTCCCCGCACTGGAGCCTTTATCCTCTCAAAAGGCAGGAGGCCTACGCTACCGGTACTACCAAGAACTCCAAGACAGTTGAGAGCCTCACTTGAAGTTCCATCCAAGACGTGGCACCAGCGACCGCTCCCTTGGATACGGGCTAGGGCCACTGAAACGCCGATAGCTACTTTTTCAAGGTCTGCTGGTTCGAGGGTTGCCTAGTTCTCTAGTCACCCACCAAAATTTACCCTATGTCCGAGGAGCCAAGGCCGATGCAAACAGTCTAAGCGAAGCCCGTTTTGCCTCACTTGTACTGTACACTCACCTTACTTTCACCCCACAACTCGTTGTCTATACGTTGGCCACATGACATGGCCGTGGCTCAAGCCTCGTTGTATCCCTAGAAGAATGTCTTTGGTGGTATCCAAGCGGAATACGTTTCGGCCATGAAATGACTCCGAGTCTCTACGTGAAGCAGACCAACGAATCCAAGAATTGCCGACGGAAGCAAAGCCTTCCCTAGTCCTCGTTTACGAGTCAATGGCACTTCGTTGCTAGGACATACGGTGTTCAGGGGCAGGTTGACTGATGCCGACTCGAAGACCAGTCAAGGTATTGTACTGTACCGCCGACTATGACCCTATCAAATCCCCTGCATGTCTCCCGGGAGATAACGTCCAGTCGTTGACAGGATAACAATAACATCACACACAGCTACGGATACAGCTACAGCTATATCGGCTCTCCTGTTTTGTCATATCACAATCACTACCCCTCACGCCCTCAGGTCTGCGTCCACGCCGTGTGATATCCAATCCGCAATGGCCATAATGGTGATCATGGGATTCACGCCACTGGCACTGGGAAACACACTCCCATCTGCGACGTAAAGGTTACCCGTGCCCCAGACCCTTCCCTTCTCATCAACCACGCCCTCGTCGCTGCTCGCGCTCATGCGGCACGTGCCCATCTGATGGGCTGAGCTCCAAGGGGCCGTCGGTGGTTTGTTGCCCACTTCGCGGACGCTGTTGAGCCAGGAGGCAAAGGCTGGGTCAGTGGTCTCTGGATCGGCCACTGAGCCTTTGGAGTCGAGCGAATGCTCCGAGGACGTCTCTCCCCTGCGCACAAAGGGCTCCAGGCCCTTGAGAAGAGGACGTATCTCGACTGCTCCCGTGACATAGCATATCTTGGCCAGAGCCTCGACTCCCTGGATGGTATGGGCTCGATCATAGTCCGAGGGAGTATAGTCGATGCGAGGTCGACCAGTCGTGGGGTCCGGAAAGACGCTGCCTGCGTCACGATCTCTGGTCAACGATATCCAGGCATTCATGTGACGCAACTTTGTCATATGGAGTTTTGCATCTAGGCCGCTAGTCCATGATGGTTGCGACAGAATTGTGAATGGCTACGACGAGTCAGGACGATTCGACGACAATACTGGATTCGTTACTCACCACCATGCACGTCGTTTCCAGCTTCGTTCCGTATCCACTACCGTCGACGTTGTCAAACTGGGGACAGTAGCTGGTGATAATGCCTCCCTCCCAAGGTATCGTTTCCTCCTTCCATACTGCTGTGACAAAGTTGCAAGGATGAAGGTGCAGATTAGCTCCCACATTCGGATTCTAGACAAAGTTAGCCAATAACCTTTATTCACTGCTGACAGAGACACGTACAGTAATACCGCTGTTCTTGAGGACGATCGGGCTCCATAACGAGCCGGCTGCAAGGATTACCTTCTTGGCCCTGACTATGACCCGTCTCTTGATTCTGTTGTTCGCGTTACTCAAGTCACCTGCACTATCTCTCGACACCCACTCTCCCTCGATGCCAATGGCAGTCTGACCGTCATAATCAAACAGGATCTTGTCGACCTGAAATCCTTCCATGAACTGAGCGCCGGCCTTGGCAGCATCCGGTAACCAGCTCACAGCTGGCCCTCGCTTTTCGGCCAGGCCACAGCCGAGGTGACACTGGCCACAGAAGTGCTCCCTCCCTCCCGTGTTGACGGGAGCTGGACGTGCCGTCCAGCCGAGCTTGCTTGAGCCATTCAGAAGCACTCTGTTTCGGTGATTGTGGCGTATCTGGTCAGTGCCAGCCCCTTGAAACTCCCACACACGGTCTAGACACTCATCGAACTCTGCGGATGTGAAGAAAGGAAGGCCCTCATCCGCCCATTCCTCTCGCACAAAGTCTTGAGGCTTGAGACATACGCTCCAGTTGACGGTACCTCCTCCACCCCATGCACTGCCAGATGTGACGGTACAACCAGAGTCTTCCGTCATAAAGAAGCCTGCGTTGTCGTAGAGATGAGCACAGGCTGCATCCTGAGCCATGGGGAGGTGTGTTGAAGGATAGTGATAGGCCTTGTCCACGACAATGACTTTGTGGCCAGCCTCTGCTAGATTCTTGGCACAGACACCTCCGCCGCAGCCGGAACCGATAATGACGACGTCAGTCTCTATGGCATGTGCGTCATCCCCGGGGCCGATCTGGAGAAAGTCATAGTCGAAGGTTTCCTTTGGTTGCCAGTCCTTTGGGGCATCTGAGTAACCCGAGAGCTGGTAGAGAGCCGAACTGGTTTGAGAATATGCCTTGAAAGACATGGCAGACATCGTTTTGGCCAGAGCGGACCAGCGTTCCTTGGGGGATGTGGCCCATGATTTGAGGATGGCTTCGCGGACGTGGGCGGGCTGGTTGTATATTGGTTGCCAGTACCCGGTGATGAAGTAGCTACCAGGACGGGTGCTTGAAAAAAAAAAACTTAGTGATTGACGCGAAACAAATGGAAGCATGGCCCGTCTAGTTGTACTCACGACATCAAGCTCAATAACCCGGCAAGGCGCTTGAGTTGGTCGGGCGGGGATATGGCCAGGGTCCTCATGAGGTTATCTCTAAAGCGAGAATCATTGACAGGCCTATCACGGAGAAAGGCACAGATATTGTCTCTAGTGGCTGGGGCTGCCAGAGCCTCGGCACTACGATCGAGGATAGCATTGACTTCATGGTCTGGAAGCTGAATCTGACCTTGATCGTCGGTCACATCGGACTCTGAGGTGATGGAGGGCAAGACACCGTCGACAAGTGCAAAGAAGACGTCCCATTGAACAGGAGAAAAGAAGTCGGTTGGTGGAGCATCGGGCAGAGCTGTAGCAATAGGAGCCTGAGGAAGAGGAGAAATCGGTTGTGGAACGGTCATGATATGATGATGGTCAAAATGAGGGAAGCAGTTGGACGAGGAGAGAGTTTGAGACGATTATGTCTCACATTCGCTTTGCACAAGACCAAGACATTCATTGACTTATGTACGAATGAGACCAGCAGTTGAAGAGAGAACGCCTGGCCCGTGCCACTAGGAGACTTAGTTTAGGTGACCCGGGACTGGGGGGTTGGTTCACTAGGCGAGCTGGGGTAGCTAGGGAGAGCAAGCAATTAACAGCCATAAACTGACGTCCCTCTCTCTCTCTACGGTATACGGATAGGTAGGAAAATGAGGGGAAGCTCCAAAAGGGGCAAGGTCGTAAGAGAGTAAACTTATATTGAACAAAGAGATCCTCGGTAACCTTACCAGGTCTTGTGATAGATGTCCGTCCAAGGTTTAGTTTGCGAGAGAGAGAAAACGCATGTTCGACGTCACAAGGATCATAATCAAACGGGCAAGACAAAATAATCGAATTTCATCCGATCCAATGTCAACGTTTCACAGACTCAGGCACACAATCTGGACAATCTCCCAACACTTATGTTGGCTATATCATACTGAACTGTATAACCACACAGATACGGAGACCCATCCTGTCTGCCTACAGTATGCATTTTGTGTAGACTAGTCGCCCAATCATGTCAAATGTCCAAGGTCAGGTAGATACCGGCCCGTAGCCGGCCCCGCATACAGGTACAGACAGCATGTGCGCCCTCTCAACAACCATGATAACGATGACTACGGCTACTGGAACTCAATACTCCTGGTTTGAACTTTTCTTTCAGTATTGATGACAACACCAAAGAGTCCCAATGGATAAGGCAAGGATCCTACTCGTCGGCTGTGGGGGAATAGGCTGTATAGCAGCCCTCAACCTCGAGACCGGAGGCCGTGCTGAGGTTACAGCTGTGCTGCGCTCAAGCTATCATATAGTCAAGGAGCGAGGATTCACCATCAATTCTGTAGATTATGGCCAAATCCTTGGCTTCAGGCCAAACGAGAGTAGGTTACTTCAAGTATCACATCATCCATCAACTAACCTTGATACAGTCCTACCATCTATTCCTGATGCCTCCAAGTCCGGCATCTCACCCTTTGACTACATCATCTGTGCCACCAAAAACATACCAGTGATCTCTACACCGGTGGCTGATCTTATACGCCCTGCCGTTGCTCTCGGACACACCACCATACTGCTCCTTCAGAATGGACTTAACATTCAAGTTCCTGTCCAGGAGGCATTTCCGGATAATGTAATTCTCTCTGGTATCAGTATGTGTGGTTCCTCGGAGCCCAAACCTGGCACCATCGAACACAATCTGCACGATGAGCTGCGTATTGGCCCCTTTGAAGACTCTGGCAACGCTGCTGAGCGAGCAAAGGATCTTGTAGCACGCTTCAATGCTGGAGGACGCTGCACTTGCCACTACGATGATAACGTCACCTTCTCTCGGTGGAGGAAGCTCCTCTATAATGCTGTCTACAATCCAGTTGGTGCTCTGACAAGACTGGATACTGGTGATATGCAGCTTTGTCCTGGCCTGGTCGACGAGGTTATACGGCCTGGCATGAAAGAAATACAAGCTACAGCCGCAGCTTATGGACAGGAGCTTACAGATGAGATGATAGAAGCAACGATTGTGACCGAACCTATTGATGCCCATGTATCACCGAGTATGTTGATAGATGTTAGAAAGGTCAGTGTTCTCAGGCCCTCATGATCTCCTCCCTTTCAACTCATCCCTACAAACACACCATAGCCACGGTCCATATGCTATCAACATTCCTTACTCAGACGAAAAGAAAAACGTGCTAAATCTCCCCTAGGAACAGTACATTGAGGTAGAAAACCTCCTCGGTGAACCACTTAGAGCTGCCCAGGCACGCCAAGTACCAACCCCGATTCTTCAGAACCACTACTCTCTAGCAAGTAGTTATCAGTGGAAGCTCCACAGCCAGAAAGATATTTCAGAGATGAAATGATGTAGAATGTTCATCAGTAGTTCCGAATAAGAAGTTTGCTTTGAGCTGTTCAGAAGGATAGATCTGGTGTGAGTCCGATCTCATGTCAGCCCTTTTAAGAACCCGGCATTTCCCAAGACACCGAGTCAAACTACCTTATTCTATCTAGTACATACGTAAGTAGTATCCTCTACAAAAACCGTCGTACCCCTACAGTCACTAGCCGTCACATCGTTTGCACCTGTTATCAGGATCAAACATCCCGCGAAGAAAATCTGGCAACGAGAAGTCCATGAGAATCATAGCCAGGACTCAATCGGACCCGGATTGTAGCATTATAAAGTTATACTATCATATATCCTCCCTCGAGAAACGCACCCATGCTGTTCATTCCTTTCATCTCTTAGTGAAGAAAAAGAGAGGGGAGGGGAAGAAACACGTTCTCTCTGCCAAGACGCCGATATCTGCTCCATCCGTTTCTTTCCCTTGTCCCTTATGGGCGCTGTCTACCAAGGTGTGATGGAACCGGAAAGTGGTAATATTATTTCATTTCATCTGTTGTACAATGCCAAACCGGGGCTGAAGAAGAAATCATCATCGAGCCTAGTCCTGGTTGACAGTTTGCTGAAAAAGTAGGTGTTAGCACCTCGAGAGTTGTACAGGGGTATAGCAGAACTCACCACAAGCCAGTCCATGCCCTCATTCACACCGCTGCCATCGACCGCTGAGCAGGCCATGATACTCCAGTTGCGGTCGCGGAGCTCACCCAGACGCAGTGCCTCAGAAATCTCACCTGCGCCCTTGGCTCCTGGCTGATCCTGTTTGTTGGCAAAGACTAGCAGGGCCGCATCCTTCAGTTCTTCCTCGTTCAGCATAGCCGAGAGCTCCTCTGAAGCGGTGTGTAATCGCTCGATATCGGTCGAGTCCACAACGAAGATGACAGCTGCTGTGTTGGCGTAGTAGCACCGCCAGTAAGGTCGGATGCTCGTTTGGCCGCCGAGATCCTGCACTCGCCCGTATCAGTATTTCTGGCCCGTTCCGAGACTGGAGGAGGTCGAGATCGTACCCAGACGTTAAAGTTTAGGTTCTTATATGTGACAGATTCGACATTGAAGCCAATTGTAGGTATCGTTGTGACAACTTCGCCGACCTTGAGCGCCTGTTAACATGTATCAATGCGCGTGTATGTCTGGAGGTCCGAACCTTGAGTCGGTACAGCAATGTTGTCTTTCCAGCGTTATCCTGTGATGCCGCCTTGTCAGCGTCTCGGGGCTATGCGATCGATAGTCGGATAGACGTCATCCTACCAGGCCGAGGATCAATATTCTGATCTCCTTTTTCGCAAACAGTAGGTTGGAGAACCATGACATTGAGTTTCCCATGATGAACAACTTGCGACGGCTTCGAAGCTCCTGTCTGTCTCGTCTGCTCCGCGACTTGGATTGTTTCGATAGGTAGGTAGGTAGTTGGAGGTATCGTCTTGCACAGGCGCCTGGACAAAGGAGAGGACCCGACGATGTAAAAGAGGCGGTTTAGGCTGCCTGGCTGTCAAGTGTCGGACACGGATTATAAGCTCACTTATCGTTATTCGCAGCAGCAGCAAGTACAGCTTGTGTTTGCCTTAGTAGTCAACGAAGTAGAGTAACTAGAAAGTACGGATACGGGATACGTTAGTAATTTAGGTAGAGGTCCCCTTTTCTGGACCTTTAAGTTAATGCATCTCGTCTCGGCCTCTCATGGACAAGTTGCTCTTTTTGGCGGCGTTGGGTTGGTCCAAGCGCCTGACAAAATAACCCGGACCACCTCAGCCTTGAGCCCCTGCAAGACAGAGAGTTCTCTATCTTGACTGTCTGTATGTGGTGGTAAGCCATTCGCTAGGGAATACGATCATGTTGATGTGGCAGTGCATGCATGGGTGGCCTTCAAGTCTATATAGGTAATCAAAGGTAGATACCCCAATCATCGAACTTTGCTTGAATTGAAAATGTATCAAGTCTTGTACGGAGTAATCAATAATTATTACCTATGCATGCCTTGCAGGTACTGATCAGTGGTTGTACGTCAAGCCACTTCAACCTATTCGTATACCCTGTGGATCTAACGACCTGGAATCTACAACGTCTCGTGCTCTGGGACCCTCCTGAGACAGAGGCGTTTTCATTAATAGACACTTAGGTACTAACTAATCCAAGAGAACTATCTGTACATCCGATACATGTCCATCGAGAGCTTGTATATTAGTCAGATCGATTTATTGGTTGTTATCATCATGCTTCTCACAAAAGACACGTCCCAATAATTTCCTCAGGTGGACAACTCACGAGCCACTCACTGCCTCCCTTGAAACCCTTCGTACAGTACTACCTACTATCAGTAAGGCACGGGTAAGTAAGGTACTGTGTAATTTTGTCACGAATTCCAGCTAAAGAGTCACGAGCCGAGCTCAAAAGTGCTTACTTCAGCACCCCGAGGTGGATCTCGCTTCACTCACACTGTAAACCTCAGGCACCAACCTCATCCCCACCCACAGAATCAAGTGTGAAAACCTAAACCCTAGAAGCGAAATTCCTCGAAACAAGTGTACTGCATTTCGATACTCTATCACCATTTGGCAACGACTGACCGACTCGACCATCAACGACGCCGTCAACATGCCGGTATGACAGCCCCTCCCTATCGCCCGCGGAAGCACGCTCTCGCTCTCTTCATCATCGACAATGGAATTCTGCATCGAATGAACATATTTCCCGCCGCGTCCGTCGATGATGAAAATGAGTCGCAATCTCTCGAGGGCGGGCTCTGCTCCCATGACACCGGATCGCTAATTATTCCTTTTCATCCAGAGCCACAAGTCTTTCCGAACCAAGCAGAAGCTTGCCAAGGCCCAGAAGCAGAACCGCCCTGTGCCTCAATGGATTCGCCTCCGAACTGGCAACACCATCCGGTGCGTTTTGACCCCCCCCTTCGAGACGACAACTTTACGACTCTACCAGTCCGCCCGCGAGCAGAGTAACCCTTGGCTAACATTCCTAAACAGCTACAACGCTAAGCGAAGGCATTGGCGCAAGACCCGCATCGGTATCTAAGCTGATGGTCGGTCCTCAACGGTTACCCACCCCCAAAGCCCAGCAACCGACTTTTCTCTCTCTTGGGCATGGTATCACGATGATTGATGTGAACGGAAAAGGGGAGGAACGATATTGTTGTGGCGTGAACTGAACTAAGAGGCCGTGTCTGCACTGCACTGCGCGTGCGCACGGGGGCGATGGGCCGGTTGCCTGCTTTATCGATTATTGCCGGTTACTGCATGTCACGGACGGTCATAGGGAAAAAAAGGAATGCAAAGACTTTGATGCCCCAAAAAAGAAAACGGGCCTGAACTACATGGATGCAGTCTATTTCGCCTGTGAACGACGACAACGCAAATGTTGGCTCTTGTGTGCTGTCTTTCTTACCAGCAGACTGTATGCTGTTGTGCAAGTCTTCAAGTAGTCAAATGAACGAATCACGCCCCAACCCCAAACTCCCACTTTCACCAACGCATTCATCACAGATCTCGAGCTGACCACTGCATAACTGAACGTCTTGATAACGCCGGGTTTGATGGCAATCATAAATTGAAGTCCTAAGCTCAGTCGAAATGACTTTCTACCAGTGCTTATAAGTGTAGGATTTGATGCCGTGTTCAAATACTGCCAGACGAGCTACATCCCGTAGAGAGCCTGCCTTGGACAATATCATGTTACCGTAAGAAATCCTATTTGTGCTCCTAGCGTGCCAAAACACTGGCCCAAGCAACCCGGAAAACCAAACTTTAACGCCTAATACGACCCCTGTGACTCATCAAGATTGCTATGATCCTGGATTGACGAGGCTCGACAGGAAAGTTTCCTGCGACTCATGACCCAAGGATCGATCCACGCCACAGTCCGACTTGCACCTCCCCGCAACCTCTATCCATAATCATACACAGACGGGACCTTAACGATCCTCAGCCCACTCATTCTCTCGGCGGATCTGTTCCTCCTCCTCAGGAGTGAAATCATTCGTAATGTTGAAAGTTTTGCGGATCTCTTCGGGTGACTTGCCCTTGATCATGTTGGCGACAGTCTTGCAGCCGACGTCAAGAAGAGGCTTGATGTCGAGGTAGTTGGATGCCTGTCATGAAATGTTAGTTTCTAATGATTTGATGAATAGGAATGGATGGACGCACGAGGATAATTTCAAACAGCATCTCCTGATCGACCTGCATAAACTTTTGGTCCCACTCTTCGATATCAGTCGTCTTCTTGCGGGCGTCGGAATCGTCATCCTGTGCCTGGAGGGGATCGTTGCGGTGATGGTCGCACCACTCAATCACCTTGCGAAGAACCGCCTCGTTCACCTAAAGAACTACATGTCAGTCGTGAAAAAGTCAAGTATTGAAGAAGGTACATACGTTGGGGATAGGAATAGGGTTCTCAGCATTGATACCCTCATCGCCGATGTCTTCCAACATGTTCTTGATCAACATGGATCGCTCGGCAACAACGCGGTCTGTCGATGTTAGTTAGGAATATGAGCAAGACCCGTCGCAGAGTGTCTCTTCAACTTACCGACTTCGATAGTGGCGCTGTCGTTAGACGCCAGCCAGACCTTCTGTGTAGAGGTAGATTCGGCCATTTTGGATATGTTTGTGGTTCGTGCTAGAGTAACTGGTGATGTAAGTAAGAGATTTGGCGTGGTGCGAAGAGAAAATGCAGAGAGGATTCGTGATTGTTTTTGGGTGATGATGGAGGTAGGAGGAGTCAGCTAGGTACCTAGGTAAAGTACCTAAGGTAGGCAAGTAGGTAGCGGAGGCTAGGTAACCAACCGACCAATAAACCAATCACTGTGGCGGGGTAAAAGCTTGGCTGAGGTGGGTGCCTCGTGTTGAGGGCGTAGTACAACGTACCTACTGTGAATCAGACTCGGGACCCTTTCTTTCAGATGGGGCTTAGTCAGATAAGATAAGCGGTTTGATGGAGAGTACTGGAATCCGAAGATGGATATTGAGTATGAAGAAATGATCTTGATACTGGTGGTCGGTCCTGGAGAGTTGGGGTGGTTGTGATGATTGTGAGAGTAGAGAAGTCCAATTCAGCGGGAGGGATCAAGCGTTTTATATCAGTGAATATCAGAGTGCGAAGGTAAGGTTTACAGGAAGGTGAAGTGGATCTGCCCTGCTGCTGCTGCTGCTGCCTTGAGAACCCGAAATAACCTCAAAGACTACCAAAGGGAAGAAAGAGTCAGACGGCAACCTGAAGTTAGAGGTCATGGTTGGCACGAACCTACGAGGCACGGGCGAGTTTAATTGGGCGACTCGAGAACTATCATGTCGTCAGTGGACAAAGGAATATGGTTATTCAAAGGTTTAATATGGTCAAAGTGCAAGATAGATACATAAATACCGTAGGTACTTACTTAGGTACAAGTAGTTACGACTTGTCCTACCAACAAATGCTTTGCTCACATTGGATCCAAGTAGACATTGCGCTATTGTTCAAGCTTCGATAAAAACTTATATTATTTTGCGTCTTGATTGTAACTTGATCAAATGACACACGCAGAAACGAGGGAATTCAAAGCATGCTTACCTGAACAGACACTCACAACTATAAGTCGCTGAGCTTGTTTATATCTGAGTTCTATCAGAACACACAAATGGGTTCTTTATCTTTTTTCCCCTTCTTTCACAGAGCTCTAATACACTACCCACCGAATAGGTACTTGGATACGTGTGATCGAACTCATCGCATTCTTTTGTCCACGGTCAGCAATGGCACACGGCACGGACAGCGTATCAAGCTACTCCTCAAGGCACCTCAGACTGTATTCGAGGCCACAATGCTTGTCAGTGCGATGAACACACTCGAGACGATAAAGACACTGCAGCGATAAAGTGAGTACTAATTGGAACCGTCACGAGCGGGCGTACTGGCAAGGGAGAGAACAGAACAGTTGTTGGCAAATGGCTTCAAGACACCGTCAGTGCAAGAGCTATTACCTACCAATCGGAATCAACCTTGTCATCCATCAAACTTCGTGGCGTCTGGCCATCCCAAAGCTTCTTTTGTTGAGTCGAACACCGCAAAGGAGAATAATCATGGTCATGTTGCTCACAGATGGATCAACAAATCATGAGAAGGTCGTGCAATATTCTCAAAGACCGTCTCCAGTGCCGAAAGGGCTGCATCAATCTGGTTGCACTATTCGTTGTCTGCCTGTTAACGCAAGCATGGTCAGGCAGTGTTTGATACAGTCCGTGTCCGTTCCGTGATAAACAGCAAACCATCAGGTTCGACATGCGGAGCATCACAAAGAATAGAGGCGGTATTGCGAGTGGGATGTTGATGTTGCTCTCAACATCGTACAACAAAGGCGGTGATGTCTCATCGATATACATACAGACAAAACCACATTCGAGACATCAGTGGCATGCATAACACAGCCATTGATGAACCCACCTTTCCCCTCATCCCACCAGATAAACAACAGTTGATGGAACCCCTAAATGCACATGAGGGTTCCAACCGATTGGTAGGATGATCTTTTACACAAATCCTGTATTAACAGCCTCTCAAGGCATCCTGCAGACCCGCGGCAGTATCCGTACTCGAGCTCGCTTCCGGCAGCTAGCAATGATGGACATTGTCTTGCAACGGTATATATCATTGCAGTCATACGGCTTTCTTTGCCCTCTGTGGGCGCTGAGTCACTCGCGGAACGGGAGTACCTATCTACTAATAAGTTACAGTAGGTAACTTAGAAGACAGGACACCATCTAACACGTATTGACATGGAGGCCTGTGAGAAAGAGAAAGAAAAAACAGGTCATGCCATTAATTAACTGTCCACTAACTACTTCGTAATTGCCATTCGATTCAGTTCCAAGATTACCATCTTCGTGGTAATCGTCCCAGTTGGTGGCTGGAAGCTGGCGTATCAGCGGCCACGATGATTTGATCTTTTATTGCAATGGGCCTAGGTAGCGCTGGCCAGTATACGTATACCTACGTACCTCGAATCCCTACCTAGGTACCTACCTAAGGTAGGGCCGCTCACTCGTCGTGTTCATCATTCTGGCGTTTAGGTCACCACGGTAGCTTGATTTGGCTCCGGGATATAGAATTATAAAATGCCTCAATAAATCACTTATCCTAGCCATAGACCACCAAACATGAAAGAATGATATTATCACGATGTTGGATCAGAGCTTCAGGAGGCCTGCTCGTCCCTTTGGGCTGGGCTGTCTGTCAAACCTCCCGTCGGGTGTCCCCAGAAATCGCCTCCCCCTGTCCAGTCGGGAGCCCAAGCCCCTAAAAGAAAAAAGCTTCTAGCGGACGCAGTGGACCTCATCATCGTCAGTCCCTTCCCCTGGCCTTGGGATCCAGCTAGTGCCGCCAATCCTGGATCACGGCGTCGCCTCCCACTGGCCACGTTGTAAGCTAGCGCTCCCCCTGGGCTTGAAATGTTTCCCCTTGGGTCATCTACTAGGCCCTGTCCGTTAATTGCCTAGCTTGGGCTCTCGAGACGAGTTGAGTCGAGCTTCTGTGATGAGATTTGGTTGTTAATCCTTGATCCATGAAGTGACCCCCCTTCCATTCATCCATGTCCTTTTGTTGAACTCAGTGGGCGAATATAAATCCATAACTATCTCAGGCATGGATCTGGCTGTCTCTGGTGGGGGGGTAGACAGTACGGATACATAGCTGTCACTCACTTAAACGGAACCTGACCTCCATACGGGTTTGCTTCACCTTCACCTTCACCTTCACCTTCACCTACACCTACACCTACACCACCTACTCATGCATACATCACTCTCGCATTTCCTCTTCCATTCTTGTTTTGGTTCCTTGTCCCCTTCTCTTCCTATAATTCTATCCTGACTCGGGGGACTGTCTCGCATATTCGTCGATCTAACAATAGACCATCATAAACCTTTGCATCTTCCCTTTCCACCTCCACGACTCGAAGCTCCTCCAACAGCATACGACGTACATATCAGCGGCCGCATAACGATCCGAATACAATCTGTTTAGCTCGAATTTCCTGCGACCGGCGAAATCTTGACACTTTTCTCTACTTCCCCCACTTTGCGATTGCGGCACGAGAGCGCCAACTATAGGAGCGCATCGAGTCGAAGCACTCACGTTCGGTCTTTGTTTATGCGAATACTCGATGCCTTTCCACCTCAAAACTAAGCTCATGACTGCTCTCCCAATTCACAGCTGCTAAGATCAACTATGTGGCGACGCACATATCTCACACTCGTCCTCATAAGGCTGTGGTTTGCGCTATCTCCCAGTTATTTACACCCGGACGAGAACTTCCAAGGGCCCGAGGTCATAGCTGGTATGTTTCTCTCTACGCCGGTTCCCAGCTGCCCTCCTGTTGAAATGCCTGCACGTCCAAATTATGCATTTCGATGCCCTCTGTGTTTCATGTAGACTGCCACTACTAGCCCAGCTGCTAATCCGCGCCAGGCCAAATTTTTAGTTATCCTGTTCGACACACTTGGGAATTTACAAGCGAGAACCCTATCCGTAGTGTTTTCCCACTATGGCCCGTCTACGGTCTTCCTATGCTTCTCCTGCGGTGGCTATGGATCGGTAATGGCAAAGACGGAGAGATCCCACCTATTGCGGTTTTCTGGACTCTGCGCGTTCTCATGTTTGTCATCAGCTTTGTTCTTGAAGATTGGGCGTTGCATGAGTTGATCCCGTCACCGAAGCATCGCCGTGTTGCCGTTCTCCTTGTCGCCTCGTCCTACGTGACCTGGACCTATCAGACGCACACGTTCTCCAACTCGGTAGAGACGCTCGTTGTTGCGTGGAGTCTTGTTCTGATCCAGCGAGTCGCTGATCCACGGGTTCGTTACTTGCACACCATTACTACAGATAAAGACTATCAGCTGACTTCAAATTCAACACACAGCAGCGGTCATGTGTTTTGTCTGCCACAGTGCTCGGCATAGTTGGAGTATTTGGTGTATTCAATCGAATCACGTTTCCGGCATTTCTTGTTGTTCCTGGACTTCGACTGCTCCCTGTGTTCTGGAAGAGGTGAGTCACCCTATTTGCGCTTGGCGCGGAAATGCATGAACAAGCTAACACGTCCACAGGCCTACGTCTCTCGTATACTTGACGTTAGCTGCGGCACTGACAACTGTCATTGCCATCGGTCTGGACACCGCGTTTTACCTGCCAGGTCCCATCACATGGACTGGCCTGATCCATAACCCCGTAATCACCCCTCTTAACAACTTCAAGTACAATTCAGCAACCGAGAACCTGGCGCAGCATGGCCTTCATTCTTGGTACCAGCATTTGGTGGGAAATTTGCCGTTGCTGCTGGGCCCAGCTGTAGCTCTTTTGATAACCAGACCCAAAATATCAATCCGACTATGGTCGGCAGTGTCTGGTTTGGTGGTACTATCGGCGTTTCAACACCAGGAGGCGAGATTCTTGCTCCCAACGGTACCACTATTTCTTTCGTCAATCCGCATGCCCCGAAACCAATCAATACTCTACGTCTTTACGGCAGTTTGGATCGGTTTTAACCTCGTCCTCGGCTCGTTGATGGGCATCTACCATCAGGGAGGTGTGGTGCCAGGACAGGTCTTCCTGAGTCAGCAACCCGATGCCACCCAAGCTATCTGGTGGAAGACATATACACCGCCAATCTGGCTTCTTAATGGCAAGAATGAGTTCTTGACCACGCGAGACGTTATGGGTCTCAAGGGTGAGGTGCTACTTGAGCAACTCTACGAACTCGCCACATGCGACACTCCCGCCGACAGACGAAACCAGGAGTATCTGAAGGAGAAGAACGGCACATATCTGATCGTCCCGGCATCAGCGACATGGTTAGATCCCTACTTGTCCAACAAGGGCTTGAAGGGGCTACGATTTAGAGAGGTATGGCGTTACAGGAAACACTTGAACCTGGATGATCTGGATTTTGGCGACGACGGCGTTTGGGACACCCTGGCCAGGGTTATTGGGCGACGGGGCCTCGTCGCCTGGAGAGTCACAAAGAGCTGCCCAAATTAGACACAAAGGGGGCCTGACTGCTTTGTCGGATTTTCTTTGTCGCGTATAAATAAAATAGAAATCACTAATGACAATCCAATTTTCTCGGCTTTTTATGGAATAAGGTCACCAAAAGTTCGGTTTCCATGATTCCATCTGTAGGAATTGTACAGTGTAATTATCCTTAATCAACTTTCTTCACTCGAAAAGCTGGTCTTCTTAATCCCTCCAGTTGGCTTCGCTTGGAACAAACCCTGCTCACATCTCCCCGCAGCTAATGAACTGGAAATTGAGTTGACTTGGAAGAAAGCCAGTCACGTCATTGATAGTCCTGTAGGGAGTAGGGCCGTAAATTTGCAACTGGTAACAGTCGTAATCCCGGCATTCATGGTGTCACCCTGCAAAACATTGAGCTTGGCGATGTGGACGATGGTAGGGTCAACTTGGAGTCTAAATACTCTCCATGATCTATCTCCATTGTACATTTTTATCCAGGTTTCGGACGGGCTCAGTTGACAATCACATTTGAAAAGCATATTTGTCTTATTGTGTTTATTTTTCCTGCCCTCCTAGTCTAAGCTGCAGTCCACATTTCAGTGAATACAATTGCCGGAGCCATCTCAGGCAGAGGCACGCTTAGTACAGGCGCTTGGGGGGAGACATGGAAGCCTTGATGGTAAGGCTTCCAACGTTCTGCCAGCCCTTCTTGAGAAGAGAGACGAGGTAGTTGATGGCCAGCATGATGTTGGCGACAAGCTGCTCCTGGGTCATCTCGACGTTGCCGACGGCGACACCCATGCAGAGAACCTTCTTGAGCTGGAACTTGATGGTGGACTTGACCTCGTTGATGCGGCCAGTCAGGTCGTCGGCGTGGGAGACGGGAGTGGGGAACTTGCCGGCCTTGGACAGACCAGGACCCAAGAGACGGGGGATCTGCTTGATAAGGGCCTCGGAGGCGACGAAGGCGTCGTACTTGCGGGCAAGCTTCTTGATGAGCTTCTTGTTCTTGTTGAGCTTCTTCAAGTCATCAGCGGACATGGCGTCAACACCACCGTGCTTGGCACGATCGATATCGTGCTGGTCACCGAGAATGCTGTCAATTTGTTAGCCTCCAATTCTCTTACTTCTATCGATTCTTCGGCCATACCAGATAGACATGTTGGGTCGGGGAATGGAGGGCAGGCGGATGGTGCCGGAGAAACGCTTGTCACGCTGAGGATCATAGTTCTTCAGGCCGATCTGAAGCTCAACAGTCTCAAGGAAGTTTCGCTTCTTGGTCTCGTTGGAGTACTCCAAGAGCTCTCCGACTTGCGTCCGGACATTAGCTGCATCACCGTTAGCATTCTTGCGGTGCCTTATTATTGTACTGCAACTCCTCTTGAGAGCTCAGTCCCGTCCAGGATATACCGTACCGACTGTGATCTTCGACATCTTGACAGTCTCCCAATAGATGGCTGTATAATCTAATGGTGGTCAGGGCGAGTTGGGTTAGGAAATCAAAAATTCTGAGCGCAGTTGATTTTCGGCAAAATTGGAAAGTGCGTCCCGACAGAAAGTGGGGTTCCTGCCAGGGCAAATTTTCCTCACGTGATATCTCACGTGATACCTTGTCAAAGTGTATAGGTACTTGGGTAAGGTTAGTACCTAACCTATGGCACTTTGGTTGAAGAGATCAAGTTTTTGACGACGGCTTCGAGGCGTGGTGGATTTATTTATGGACCAAAGTTAAGTACAGGTCAGATTCCTTGGTAGTTCAATTGTCTTTCTTTGTCTGAAATACGACGTCGAAATCATACGTCGTCGTATCAAACCCCTCCAAGATGAAAGACACAGCTCAACGGGTTGACGACTTAATCGCCAATTCGAATCACATCTCGAAATGGGTCGAGGAACAGCCTAGTGAAGAACAACCAAGGTGCGCAATTCCTCCGATTTCTGTCTCGTGTAGATATCCTAAAGAACCTCTGTCTGTAGTTGGGCCCAATCGATATTCACAAGACTCCTCGAAAGTGCTTCTCAGCCAAAAGGCGCTTCAGGCAACTCATGCGTGAAACTCTGCGGTTTTGTTGAGCAGTCGTCAAACTCGCAGTCACAGAGTCTGAAACTCTGGGCCTATTCTAGGGATGTTACTATAAAACTCTTCAATTTTTATGTTGAATGGAACGAGTCAGACAACCACCGGTCAATGAAACTGGTTCTCGACCTGCTCCCTCGGCTCATCAGGAGAAATCCGGATGAGAAAGCTGGCCAAGAGTCCAAGTCTGCCATCCTGGACAATCTCGTCTCGATCGTGACTGGGAAATCATCAAAACCGCTGGCCAAATCTGCCATAAAGGTATTGGACCATCTCCTTGCCAAGGACATCGTCACCCTAGATGAGATACGGTCCAGCTATGTCACTCTTCAACAAAAGGGCACATCAACAAACCACTTGGATGTCTGGAAGTCTTTCCTTTTCGAATTGTTCCACTGGATGACGCTTCACTTTGTCTGCCCTACTGCTGGAAGGTTTATTGTCTGCCTGTACCGTGGTCTTAGAGGCCAAGACCAACGAGGAACTTCAGGACAGTTGAGCATTGGGACTTGGCACATCTGGCTGCTTGAGGCCATAAACGAGGAGCCTTCCATTCTAGAGTCAGTCAAGAACTATATCTTCCTCCCTCTGTTCAAGGCGGACAAGTCCGAGGCCCTGGGTTTCTTGAAGAGGATGAATGAACATGAGGCTGTCTCTGCAGGCCATGAGATAGATGTAAATCTCCCTGCCCTGCTGCAGCTGGCAGCGTTAGAGATCGGCAAGAAGGTTGGCTTAGTAGAAGAGCCAGGTAAGGTACCAAATGAACGTATACTAACGCCTGCTAATCTGAAACAGCACTCGGTGATGATAAATCTGCCGATAGCGACTCATCGATTGTGCTCGACGAGAAGGTTCTGGAGAGTGTCTTGGCCCATCCATCCCACGAAGTTCGCTCTCTCGCACTTTCACTGCTCATGAGCTCTCCGTCAACAACAAGGCCATATTCATCCACAGCCCTTGACCTACTCCGCAAGCATCTCGCCACATACTTCGCCGATTCTGATGCCAAGTTCAGAAATGAAGTAGCTGGAAAGGTTCGAGACATGTTCAGAAGGGTCAGGGGTGCCATTTTCGTGCTCAAGAAGAGCATCCCAAGGGCCGCCGCTCGTAAGCAAAAGGAACAGCCAGGCCAGGCCCAGGAGCAACATATCCTTTATCGGACAAATCTTATATCTCTCCCCGAAGCTCAGCTGATGCACTGCTTGGAGTATCACGAGAAGTTCCTATTCTGGTACATTGGCTTCTTGTGCAGTGAGTTAACGCCCACTGCTTCTTATCAACGACATAGCGCTTCTCTCAAGGCCGTCACTTTCGTTCTTCGAATGGAAGGAGAAAAGTCCAAGACGTGGGAGACCGCAGATGACCAGACATTATTCTTTGACCAGTTCGGCAGCTCATGGCTCCGAGCTTTGTCTGACCTGATCATGGATCCATTTGATGACATCCGAAACCATGCTGCTACGGTACTCAGATGGATTTTCTCGGACAGCCGGTACAGACACTTCCACTTGCTGGCCCGACAAGGCAAACCAAATCCCACTGAAGAGCTCACAGAACTTCTGAGACGAGCTGAAGGCCTTGCTCGCAAGACTGCTCGAGCCGATCATTCAGACGGTGTCGCCAGAGTATCTCAGCTACTGTATAGGTTCTCTGAAAATGAGCAACATCGAGTCGCACTACTTTCAAAGCTGATAGGAGGCCTGGAAGCGAGGCTAGTAGTCGCTGAGAAGGATCTCGGCAGAGCGGTCCTAGATGCGCCGCTACACGGTGATTTTGCTTCCCTGTGCTACATGTGGCAGGTGGTTTCAGAGCTTCAGTTTTCTGAAGGCGAGTTACATTCCATACAGGCTCTGCAAGACACTCTGGTCACTTGCTGCGAAAGAGTCTGGGCAGCAGTCCGTGACATTCTCTGTGATGACTCGCCTGAAGGCCATTTGCCTCAAGAGCTCGAAGAGGTTGATGGACTCGACACCAAAGATGTGTTGAGCTATAGCTTCCGATCTGTACATGAAGCCAGGTAAGTCAGTCAATGACTTGGAGTATTGCTTCCACTAAAAACAGTAGCAATCTTATGCGCATCATTATCCTCTCTATCAAGCAACACTCCCGCCAAGGCAGAATCTGCCCGTCAAAGGAAGCTTATGAGAGAATAGGAAGCTTATCATTTACCCAACTAGCCAGTCTAAGACACCGCGGCGCTTTTACGACTGTCGCCCTGACATTCTCTACATGCTGCCAACTTGTCAAGCACCTGGACCAAGCCAAAGCTGGCGCCGAGAGTGGTACTGCTCTTCTTGAGCAGTGGTATGCCGTAAGTCTTACTATCTACCTGCTGAGTCACTACCTTGTTCCAAAACGTATACTCTACAAGATATGGAATACAAGGTTTGGGAACTGACCACAAGTAGGGCACATTAGAAGCCATCAACGCTCAAGTATCGACCACTCGGCGATCTGCCGGCATCCCTGCGATGATGACAGGCGTCTTATCCGCCAATGCGTCCAATCCTTCATTTGAACAAGTCATGAACAAGCTCATGGAGATCGCCAGCCAAGAAGCCCGCGTCACTGAGACCGACGGTTCGAATCTTCCCCAGGTCCATGCTTATAATTGCCTGAAGGAGATCTTCAAGAGCTCCTACTTGACAGCCATGGGCAACAAGTCTGAGAAATTCTTACCGCAGTGTCTCGAGCTGGCAGCCAATGGCCTCAAGTCTGAACTATGGGCCATCCGTAACTGCGGCTTGATCCTACTTCGGAGTCTGATAGACTGTCTCTTTGGATCCCATCAGAGCAAAGCGCTCATGGAAGCAGGATGGGATGGTAAAGCCAACCGGATCGCCTACCACCGATACCTTTCCCTTCCAGGGACTCTCCTCCACCTTCTGAAGTCAGGCCACCAGATGATGGCGTCCATTGCCGCCAGTCCAGCTGCGGCCGAGTCAGTCTTCCCAGCCCTTGACATCATTCGAAGAGCCGGCCCCCCTGAGGTACTTCGTAAAGAGCTCCAGATACATATAGCAAAGTATCTGGCTAGCCCGGTGTGGCACGTCCGCGAGATTGCAGCCCGAACTCTATGCTCGTGTCTCCTGCACGCTCAATGGCTCGATACTATCACCAGTATTGCCGCTGAGTCTGTTCGCTCTCAAATCGGGAATGTTCAGAATCATGCCCATGGTGTTCTGTTGGCACTAAAGTATATCGTTGACCGTTTGAGCGAGGTGATGCCTGAGCAGTTACAACGTGAGAAAGACTGTATCGACAAACCTGAAAATCCGCTAACACGTACTATACAGGCGACATACCCAAGCTCTCCGGTTTCCTTATCGAGTACTGGCGCGAAATCCAGGCCTTGGAGTCACCTGAAATTCCTGCCGCGTATCTTGAGGTCACAAATCTTGTACGAGCTCTCCACAGGCCTGGGTCAACTGATCCTATTCAACTCGAATTCTCTACCCCCAACAACCGAGAGGGGGCTCTACTCAGGGCACAGAGGGTAATCCACGAAGTCCACTCCATCGCCGAGGGTAGTGGCCCCATCGAAAATTTTAACACATTGTTCCTGAGCACGACCATGGGCGTCAACACGATAGTGGCTGGCCTTGAGACAGTTCCTAAGGTTTGGGACGTTTCTCGCTTCTCAGAGCAAGACGTAGGCAAGTTCTGCAACCTGTACCGTGATGTTTGTGTCAAAATTGGACCCGTTGAGCCTCGGGTTATTGCTCTGCAGAACCTCACAGAGATCCTGGACCAGGTTCTGAAGAGTGGAAATATCAGCCTCGTTTCGCCGGATCTGCTCCTGGAGGTTTGGAGCAGCCTGCCACTGAGTTCTATCAACCCTGCCCTCGCCAACGCGGTAATCAGAATCAGTGGCTGTATCATCGCCATCCTCAGTAGAGCTCAAGTTGTCACCCCAGCGGGAATCAAGAACTGGGGACATATGATGGCCGATGCCGGTCTGGATGACAAGGTGAGTGATGGGGAAGCCAGTGATATACGATCTTTGACCACTAAAACCTTTTACAGGATTTTGATACTCGTCTCGCTACGGTCGAATCACTCTGCTCATTCTTTTCCGTTATTGAGGTGGGCCAATCATGGGTTCAAGAAGAACACCTCGCAGCTATCCTCGCTCTCTATGACTCCCTCAACGACGACGACGACGATATTCGAGACGTGGGATCCGCAGCAGTCCAGAGCATTTTAGGTAAAGCTCTTGTACCTATTGAAGCGGCAAACCGTCTTCTCTTGTGGCTAGCCCAGCACTACGCCGGTAGCCCAACGTTCCACCAGGTCGTTGTGCGTCGCGTCATGGGTGATTCTCGGTACCCAACCCCTGAGAACAACGTGATCTCTATTCAGGACCAGCTGCAGGAGGCAATGAAGTTTGATGATTCACTTTTTGTCATTGAGGAGCAGAATTTGTTCGTGGATGAGGTCAGAGAGACACAGCGCTGGATTGCTCTCTATGACATCCTGACATGGGAGTCTAATGACCCCTCTCTCGACTCACTTATAAAATGGACTCGCGCCGGGTTAGAAGCGATGGAGGACCTCGCGAGCCAAGAAGACGGTCCCCTTGGATATGCGTCAAAGCCAGAGGTCTTCGCCATCCTATCACGGGTTGTTCGTGCTTCTGCAGCGATAGCAAGAAAACAGCCTGATTCTGGTCTTTGCGAGAGGATCAACAAGTCAGGCAGTGTTGTGCAAGGCGGCCTGGGACATATGTCAGGTCTTTTGTTACAGTCTTTCTAGGAACCTCCACAAACAAAGAGATAACCCTGTAAATAAAACAAGCAGCAAAGAGAAAAGTAATGATTGAATGCTATTTATGACTTATTGAAAAAAAGAGCTCCCCGGACGCCTCGCAGTAGAACAACGGCCGTAACACGCGTGCTGTATATGAATAATAATAGTAGTTTTCGTGAGAAGCCCCCAGCTTCGTCTCCTGACTGAGTTCATACTTTCTTTCCAACATGGTATCTCAAACATCCGTCTGGGCTCTCTGAATGCTTTTAATGGACGGCGATGGAGAGCCTGGACTGTCCAGCAGTCCATTCTTACCAAGCTTGCGGACAAGCATGGTATTCTGTGCCTGCAACTCGCCAACCTGCCCTTCAAGGAGCTCGATATGACGACGAGCAACATCTCGCTCTGCACGAACACGCTCAAGTTCAAGTGAGAGGTTGTTCTTCTCTTCCTGCTCGGCTGCTTTGCGACGTCGTTCCTCAGCCTTACGCTGGTCCCGCTCACGTTTCTCCTCGAGCTTGCGCATCTCGCGACGATACTTTTCCTCCTGCTTAGCCACCTCCTTTTCATGCTTCTCACGCAACTTTGCCAGTGTAGCAGCGTCCTTCTCCTTGTCCCCAAGAAGCTTGCTCTGTCGCCGCTCCTCTAGACGAGCCATCTTCTCATCAAGCTTCTTCTTCTTTTCTTCAAGCTTCTTAAGTTCCTTATCCGCTAGTGACTGCTGTGATTGCTGCGGGTTGGAACGGGAAGTCTCCGATTGGGACTCAACAAGACTATCGGGAGATTTGTTCTCGGCAGTCACACTCTTCTCAAGGGCTGAGGCAAAGCTTCGGATGGAGGAGGTGTCGCTGTCGTCATCATGTTGCTCCTCAGCAATCGCATGAGCGTCGGACACACTCCCATCGGTGGACACAAAATCGGAACCAGTTCCCCAGGTCTTGAGTAGGCTTGCAGGAATATAGGAACTGGCAGCCCCTATGGCACCAGCTATGACACCATACAGCCCATTGCTGCCCGGGAAAGGGTCGTCTTGATTTGTAGACATGACAGCGTCAGCCTTGATATTTTCAAGATTAGCAGTAGGGTTCGGTGCAGTCGTGGACTTTGCCTCGTGCGTGACAGGTGCTTCAGCGGCGTCACTAGTATCATTTGCTTCTCCAGTCTCTTCCGGCTCAGCAAATCCATGCATAGCCTTGGACGTCACCCATTTAAGGAACTTTCCAGCATCACCCACGATGCCTGGTGGTGTTCCCTTCTCGATAAGAAAGCGCGGGACGCTACCGCCAGGGTCACTACGAGTCACCATGAGCCATTCGACAGCCGTGGCAGGCTCGTCGAGTGGCATTGAACCGTGGCCCTCGCTGCCAGGTTTGGGGCTTGCTATCCTACCCTCGTCCCGATCTAGGAGATCGGCCGACGACAAGGATCTCTTAGAGTTAAAGTTGTCGACTGGGACTTCGCGAATGACCTCGACTGATTCGTAGTAGCCACGGATAATGCCCTGGCGGGGAGGACACTCGGGGTGCTCGCAAGGTTTTGAAACTATCATGTACTGTCGGAGGGGCCGGGATCCTTGGGCGGGTTTCACGGAGGTCTCGGAAGTTAGGAGAAGAGTCACAAAGTCTCGCGGGGCGGTTGGACCAGGGAACTGGGCAGAAAGTTGAAAGACTATTGGCTGTCAGCTAAAAAGATGTTTTGGTGATGATGGCATGATTCGGTCGGCTTACCTTGCAGTTGGCCATGATCACCGATCTGCTTGTCCTCCACGCGCTTGTCGGCGCCGATACCACGAATATTGCCACTTCCAGGAGCACCTTGGACCTTCATCGTCTCCGAAAACTCAACGGAAAGGCCCTTCTTCCAGTCGTCAAAGGACAGCCCTTCGTGTACACTCCGGCGAGCGAACCATGCGCCGCGTCCATCTTTAGCGCTCAGCTTATAGACGTTGATCCCGAGAGGGTTCTCTTTCGCGCTGACTTTGATCTCCTTCCACTCCTTCTGCAGGTCTTGCGCCTGGCCGATGGCTTCAGCTTTCTGCCGCAGAGTCAGAGCACGTTTGATATTGGGAGCTGAAGCCGCCGACTCCGTCTTGGATCGAGCTCGTCCTGCAGAGCTTGAAGGGTCCTTCTTGGCTGGCACTGGAATAGATTCGACCACGGTCTGCGTCTCGGAAAGAACATCGGCCAGGAACTCTTCAAGGTCGTCGTCTTGAGGCACCTGTTCCCACTCAACAGGGCCCATAGCCCCTAGAGGTTCGTGGTGATTGCCCCCCATAGCTGCTGGCTGAGTGGAAAGCTAAGGTACTATACTTATGGAGATGGCGGCGGATGGATTGGACTTGAGTTAGTGAATAAGTAGAGTAAGTGTGAGATCTCGTAGGAGTAACTATCTAGTAGTTGAGTACTTAGGTAGTCTCGTGCCTGCTTACGGGATAAAACAAGGGAAAGTCCAAAAAGAGTCGCTGGCTTAAGGTATTTATTTAATGCTTCAATAAAAAATGAAGACGTCAGAAGTAGAACAAGATGAGATAAAGCCAAGAAGGCCAACGACCAACCAACGCACGCTAGAAACAGCAGTCGAAATCATACCAAGAACCCGACCCTTTTTACTCTCTCGGCCGCTATGGGCCATGATCAACTGCCGTCATTCCCGCGATTGACGTCACTACCTACCTAACCTAGGTACCTAACCTTACAGAGTTACACCCACTACCTTATAGGCGGTTAACCTTCAGTGGCCAAGCCCGCCTACGCCTACACCTTCACCTTGAGAGGCAGCTTAGTCATCCACGTCAATCCTCGGAGGCATGTTATCAAGTTACCAGCCAACTACCTAGGTATAGGCAGCGCATGAATTTATAAAGTACCAGGACAATCTCAACCCTTACAATTTCGAAAGGTGGATGATCCATGTTGGACAAGGCACCGTCAGCTGCCACAAGGCAAACAGACCCGCTGTATCCTTGGTTCTCCTTTCGTCTATACGTAGTATACGAAAACGACCAACGTAGACTTATGCATAATCAATCCCAGAATATCCGTATCCTACTCCCGATTAGTCCAGCCACTGCCCATATCAAGCACCGCTTCTCGGCATTTGTGAAAGTGTCTGCTCCGACTCCGTACGTATGCTGACAGATGAAATTCGCTAGGCGAGGGCTAGTCCGAGAGTTCTATTCACCTCTCGAGTGCTTGCTTACACATTATATGTACAGCTACAAAGGAAACCTTACTTGGGGTGCCTTACCCAATAACAAAGTATGCTCTTTCTATCGTCTTACACAATCGACAGCTTCCGATCCGTCATCGCAACCTGGTAGTCCTGCTTACAGCTCCCGCAGTAAGTATCCCGCCACTGCTCGAGGGCCTGTCGTCTCTTAGCTGGCATAGGCTCCATGGCCTTATGTGGCCCCTTGCCGCCTTCTGCCCCTTTCCTCTGCCCCTTTGCGTCGCCCTGCTGCTGCTGCAGCATGGTATCCAGTTCATCACAGAGGAACTTTTCATCTACCAACCAATTCTCCCATTCTGACCGTAACATCTCTCGCTCGATGCTGTTGACAACCCTCATGGCTACTAGCAAGTCATGCCGGTAAGACCCTAGCCGTTGTCGAGTTCGTCGAAGTCGACGGGCTGTAGCACGACTAGTGGGTGTAGCCAAACTAGCACCGGCATCCTCCCAGGGCGCATCCATATCTGTCGTGTCCATTAGATCCTTGAACGTCGAGAAGCATGTGCTGTTATCGGGAAAAGACAACCCTTGATTAGCCCCGGATGCTGTATCCAGATCTGCAAAGTATATGGCCTTGCTCATCATCGAATTGGGCCGAATTCCGATGTTTTGCATGAATCCTGCTGCTCTTCGCTCTCTCCACCACGTCGAAGTCTCGCTCGACGTTAGTAGGAGATTTGTAAGTGTGCTAAATGCGAGAAGTGCAAGGATGATCCACTGAGCTGTAATCAAGTTGAACAAGTTGCGCAGCACAGCAATAGCCCACATGATGAGTGATGATACTGCACTCTCTCCCAGCGACCGAATCGTCTCAAACACCATCGTAGTCAGGGTTCGAGGCTTGATTGCCTGCTTCTTTGCCGAATCTGTTGCAGCAGGCGAGAAGACCACCACCTCTGTCTGTTGCCCTATCTGGCCGTACACCTGGATTGCTCTGTTTGTTCGGCTGCGAGTTCCAAGCTTCCGAACTTGATCCGTAGCAACCTCAGCCAACTCTTCAGCGTCACTTGCGGCATCGTGAATGGCTTGGCGGTCAATCAGGTTCTTGGAGAGCGCCGGGTTTTTCGACCAATCCGTTTTTGTGTAGATGGCTAATTTGCACTTGGACTTGGCTACATGCGTTATGACAATCTTGGTCACAACCTTGAACCAGCTTGAGTGAGGCAGATGCCACGCCGTCTTGACATGAGTTACCACGTACGTAACATGATCGCTGAAGACATCGATGATCTGGTAGTCATTAACATCGGCCGTCTTGGACCGACCCAAGACATCTTTGTAGTCAACCTTGAACTGGAAGTCACGCCTCATCCTGCCCTGATCAACTAGAACCCAGGGTCCTTGAGCAATCTGCTGAGCACGTCGTTCAAAGTAGAGCTTTGGGAATACAAAACTCTTGTCACCGAACAAAACGTGGAAGCAGGACTTGGCACTAATTTCAAAGTGTCGCTCAGCCGCCATCTCTTTCATGCCCTCTGGTTCATAAATGACAGGGCGAGCTGGCAAGTGAAGTTTATGGTTATGCCGAGTCCTCGATTTCGAAAGACGAAGCGGAGGGCTAAACTCCATACGTCGAGCAACAGGCCGCCCCATCGAAGTACCGTCATCCATGGGCGTGTTTGCCGATACCTCCTCCCAGCTTTCGACACTGGGACTTGGGCGGTCATACTCTTCCTTTTCGAGATTGATCAAGGTGGTAATGATCGCTTCAACATCCATGGGCTCCTCAGCCTGGATGTCGTCGATTAATAGGTTGAGACGAGTGTGGAGTAGACCGAGGTCCTCTAAGAAGACTTTGATAGTGATCCTGGTATATCCTGTTTCGTTGGCGTTTTCATTCAGATGCAGGAAAATGAAGTCGCAGTCCCTTCCTGGGGCCGCCGTCACTTCACTGATGATGTCTAGACTGATATTGTAGGCCGTGACGAGTCCTATTTGCTGTCCATAGAAGTACATATTGTCGGGTGTAACGTATATACGGCCATCGCCCGCCATGTCTGGTTTGCCGGGCCCTCGCTCAGGAGACCCAGTCCAGGCGGCCCGGAAGACAAGCACCAGCTTCTCCTCCAAAGGCGCATCCGGGAAAAGGAGTCGAAACTGGGCGTGTTGCGCTCGCAACTCTGGGGGATAGTTTCGGGGGAAGTATTCGCCACCGTCCTTCCGCTGAACACCTTGCCCTACAGTGCTTCCAGGAACGACAACACCAATAGGGTCATCCTCATCGAGTCTGGGAAGGACGGGTTGTGGCGGTGCGTTCATTGCACCCCAGAGGCTTGTTCCCCAGTAGTTCGCAACCACAGACGCAGGGAGTTTCCTATTGTTACCTACAGGTTGGCGTTCTCCTGCTGTCAGGACTGCAATTCGACTCAATCCAGTCATCGAGGGTGGCTTGGCCAGGGTTGCTGGAGCCAAAGTGCCAACCTGTGTGTCAACTGATGGCAGCATGCTAGGCGTCTGCCTGAAATTTGTTGTGCTTCCAACAGACCCTGGAAATCCTGGCGGTAGCGTGTGGCTAGTAGCCATCATGCTAGCCAGTCCAGTCGTGGAAGCTGAACCTCCCTGTCCAGCTTCGGGGCCTTGGGTGCCAAAGGTCGCTTTGCGATGCAGGTCGAGCTTCTGGATGATTCTGGCAGCATGCTCACGGCCACTCTCGCCCTCCTCTCGAGCCAGGTCTCGGCCCAGAGCAGTGATGGTACGACGAGAGATGCTGCCGTTAACGTCAAAGCTCTGTCGTGTACTGAGGTTACCGTCTGGTCCTGGAACAGGCAGTGTGTTTGTTCGGTCAATACTAGGGCTCGATTCATCGTAGATACCGATCTGTGCGTCGAGGGCCTTGGCAGAGAACTCGGGAATACTGGGGGGAGAGATGGAGAACGCAGGATCAACGGACCCGGGAAGAGAAGCACTAGTTCTGTTCATGCTGGTCTCGAAAGCCCGCTTCTTGGTAACCTCAAAAACCTCCAACCACTCGGTCAGCTCGCCCTGAGTCTCTGCCTGGAGGAGGATTGTGTGGCTCTTGGTCTTGACCTCGAAGCAGAAGCGTCTGTCTTCGGCCACAGCCGGCTTTGCATTACAAAGTAGAACCCCTATCTCGTCACCCTGAAGCACTCCCAGAGGCCCTGGTATCAGCCAGCCAAAGATGCCATCACGGCAATAGTACCATCTCCTGATCCACGTATGTCTTGCTGGCTTCCCTGAGAGAACCCGCAGGAACAGCCATCCTTGCTTTTCAGAGACAACTGTGGCACCTTCCTCAAGACGAACAGTGATGGGGCCACGAGTGCCAAGGAAAGGAACGGTTGAAGTGCTGTAGTCCTCAAGCTCACGGGATGGCTTGAATCCCGCGAGCGCATTTTCTCCAATCTCTCTCCTGGCAGACTGCAACTCTCGCCTGAAGACCATCTCGGAAGCCCCCATTTCATTCGACCACCCCTGAATGCGCTCCATCTCCTGATTCCAGCGCGTAGTGTCGATTGCAGCTTCTTTTGCACGCCGCAGCTGGCTCCAACGCTCACTGCATATTTTGACAAGCAACTTATCCATACTAAAGCGCAGCTGTGGTGCAAGCTGGCAGTAATCCATCGAGGCCTTGAGGTATGCCTTTCGGGTCTCGAAAACAGCAAAGGCATCTTCACGCAGGGCTGATGGCTCCTTTGTCTTTGACTGACTGACGTATCGAGCGAGCGTAGAGTCAAACGTTCGCTGCGCCTGCTCCATGGCCCTCCTGCACTCCTTGAAATTCCTGAGATCACCGACGATGAACTGCCGAATAGGGTCGACGACGAGACCTTCCATCTTCTTCATTGTGCTTATCATCTGAATCCAATACTCACGCCATCCATCACCCACCCTCTTCAAAGCCAAAAATGTATAATCATTGTCGACAACGCCGTCAGCCGCCGAGGGCATCGTCTTCACGAGGAAAGTATTAATCGTCTCTTCGAGGGCGAGGATATCGTGCAGTAGTTTCGACGTCGACTGAGCATATCCGTTGAGCCATTTTTCTATAGCATCGACTTGATCGCCAAAGTTTGCGGCGGTTACACGAAAAGTTGGAGAATCGAGTGCTGCTTCGTTGAGGCCGACGGGGATGGCGCGGCCAGCATGGTTGGCCGCTGGTGGAGGGGAGTCTTCAGGCATTATAAGAAGATAATTATGATTAAGCGCCTAGCAACAGCTCCAGTTGAAACTAAGCTGAGGTCCCTCGGTAGCGCAGAGATGGGAGAAAGGGAAGATTATGTGACGGTGAGAAGATGAGATGAAATGATGTTGACAAGATGCGTTCGACGATAGATCCTAGGCGCAGCCCATGTAAGCTTGTACTGACGTAGCACACCCATGCTGAGGTAGGTACCTCCCGTGAGTCCCGTCCACTAACTTACCTAGTAGGTAAGTGCCTTACTAAGTTCCCAAGCCCGCGGACCCCAGCGAACAGAAACACCGGAATGGGAGATGGAGCTAATATCGTTCAAATACGCGGTGATTAACAATACGATATTATACCTACAGTACAATGCTAGTAAGCCTTGATTCATAAAATAATAAAGTATACATGATGTGAGTTCCCCTGACTTATGGATAATCCGCCCCTTTGGAGATGTTCTTATTACCCTTCTGTTTTCAGTTGGGTGACACGAAGTACATCAAATTATTTCACTTAAACTCGGAACAGTGGCCATGCAAACGACTAGTATTTCGTTGACCCGGCGTGTAATGCCTGCTCATGACTATATATACCCAATCAGGGACAAGCCTTGCAGCCAGCTAACGCCGACTCTACTCAAATAACAACAATCTTTAGGCCGGACGTCGCGATATGATGCGTTACCCGTAATGACCCTCAAGATCGATTCCCTAGCCGCCGTGCCACCGCTATCCTTCAATTTTAATGGTTGGCCTACCAGCCGTTAGACCTGACATTCTGATTTCTTGAGGTGCAAGAATTGGAGGGTCTGAGATGTACCTCTATTCCCGTCGATCATAACTCAAGCCGTCATCATTGTGCGAAGCGGACTGGGTCGCGATGCCTGGCGGGAAGAATGGAGAGGCGCGAGACTGTCCCTCTCCACCAAGCGGTGCTGGGCGATTGACATCGGCGCGGCATCGGTCGACCTCTGCGCCTCGGGGCGCATGGCACTGTTGTTGTACATGGACGGATGAAGTTGAGTCGATCCCTCGCTGGTAACGAGGGGACCCGCTGGTCAATCTGCTTGCTGATTAGAATCAAGAGCACTCATTTCCCAGGCGTTATGCCAACTCACCGTCGTAGTACTCATCGTCGTCACTCAAGTCAGCCAGCTGCTCAAAGTTGACCTTGTAGCGGAGAAGACCGCCGATACCACCGAAACCCTTGACGAACTGGTTGCCCTCGGTGGACCGGTCAGAAACAAACTCAAGAGTGGTACCAAAGTCCTTGTAGTGTTCTGCAATCCATTCCAGGAAGGATTCCTGAGAAACGATTTCCATCTCTTGGCCAGTCTCCTTGTCGAGGAACTTGTCACGGTTGGTCTGCTCCTGTTGCTTGGTGGTGTGAAGAATGACCTCACTGCCGTTGCTATCTTTGAGAACCCAGCGGGTGATCTCAAGATTCTCGAAGACAATCAAAGTCTCAACGGCACCGAGCTCGAGGGCCTTGAGGGTGTCCTCAATGCCGTAGCAAACCTTACCAGTGTCCTGGCTGATCTCCTCAAAGTACTTTCCGATGAGCTTCTTCTCCTGGATGAACTTGACGTTGCCGAGAGTCTCGGAAGACAGCTCGATGGCCTGGTTGAAACCGTTCTCACCACCATAAGAAACATCAACAACCTTGATAACCTTGGTCGCAAGACGACCATCGAACATGTCGGAGGCGTTGAGATCGTTCTTGAAGTCGGCGGAACCAGCAAGAATGAGACCAGCGACGTTGACCTTGTCGGCAGTGATGAAGTTCTGGACAGCCAACTCGGCAACCTTTCGTACGTAGTTGTGACGCTTCTCCTCTCGCAGACGGGCGAAACGGAGAGCGGACTGACCACCACGGCCGTGCTTCTTGGGAAGATCAACAGAGAACTTGTGGACAACCTCACGTGTGTTGCCGCTAAGAGTTCCAAACAAAGCACCGTTACCATCCATGATGATGAAGCCAAACTTCTGGTCGGACTCGAGCAGCTCGGCCAGAGCCTCGGTGTGGAACTTGTTGTCGCACAGGTAGAGGGAAGTGTTGATGGGCTTGAAGGGCTCGAAATCGATGTTGACCTTTCGCTCCTTGCCTTCCTGGGTCAAGATTTCGCCACAGTAGACGACCAGACCGTTCGGGGGCACCTTGTTGTACAGCTTGAGGCGCTGCTGGGTCGAGGTAATGGCGGACAAGACGGACTGCCTATTGACTCGAGATTTGATGTTGGAGGCGGTACCCTGAGGGGTTGTTAGTGTCGTCATAGGGGATTTTCGAGAGGACTCTGAAGCCGTACGTATTCTTCAGCCAACATCTTGGCTGCTCGAGAGACTTGATCCTTGGGAGCTAAAAGGACACACGAGTTAGTAGGCGTCTTGGGGGAGGCTTGTCTCATGAGAACGGCTTACGGATAATGAGAGAAATCATTGAGGTTCCATTTCCTCTGGCGGCTTCAAGACGCTTGATCAGCTTCTTGACCTTCCAGATCTCAATCTATTGAACGATGCTGTCAGTCTTGATTGTCTTTGGGGGTTGTCGATGTCCTAGACGTTAATTTCTCGATCGCGGGGCAACGCACGACACGAGAAAAGAAGAGGGGCATTCGAGGTCCGGGATGAGGATAAGAATAAGACTCACGTTCTTCTCGGCCTCGTTCGCCTGAGCGTCACTCATTTTGGCGGTTGAACTGTACTGAGCTCAGACCTTTGTATGGTAGTGGTATCTTCCGGTAGGAATTTCTCCTGGAGTCGTGGAACTATTAATTCTGGACTGGACTCTGGAGCCTGAAGATCCTAAAAGTTGGATGTTAGTGCCAGATTTTTTCGTGCAGTGAGCGATGACCTAGTGAGGCAACCCACATCCACCCACAGAGCACACAACCCACTTTGATTTGCTGCTCAATTGGGGCAATCAAGTCAATGCACTTCTCACTTTCACTGCCTTACCTAACGTTAGTAGGTAACTTGTATTTTGTCCTTGAGGACGCTGCAGTTTGCAGTACTTTGCTTGAAATCATCGGTACCCGAGTGGGGCATTAATATTAATTACCTACCTATTTACCTACCTACCTACTCCTGCTACCTTATACTTACCTTACCTACTGCATAGGTATTCACTGCTGACATGGATGGAGTCCAGTCTGGACACTTATCTAGGTTGGCCCTAGGTTGGCCCCTTAGGTTCTGAATCATGGACTGTTGCTGCCTGTAGGTACCCATGCCTCGGTTCAGGGCTGGCAAATGGTGACGGACGTTGAGGGAGTAAGGTAACTAATTCGGTGTGCTTCATGACTGACTTCCTTATTACCTTGACCATTCAAAGAGGATATGATGTCACAGCAGGCTTAAACTCTAGGTACCTACCTAAGGTACGTCTAGGTAAAGTAGGTACCTTAGGTAGTAGCCCAGGAATACCTTATGAATAAACGAAAGTCATCATATTATGGTGTATGGCCTGCATCATATATGTGTTTGCTTCTGAAGCCTTTGGCTTCTTACTCTGTGGACGCCTCGCACGCCTCCAAGAAGGTCAAATATGCCTCCTATGATGAGGACTCCTGCAGTAGCTGGCACCACATACTGGTAGAAGAGAAAGCATGCAACAAAATACCCAGCCAAGAGGAAGAGAACAAGGCAGATCGCAGCATAGGTTATCCATTTGGCGCTTCGAAGAGCAATGTCAAGAAGATCCAAACTTGGTTCGGCAGCATGTAGTAGAGACTGGTACGTGTTAGTTCATACTGGGTGCCTCCTTTCGAGTGCCGTAGACGAAGAGGGACAGAAAACAAGAACAACTAACCCGTTTCCCCTCTTCCAATTGTATTGTCGTCATTCTCCTCGGTGTCATCCATCTGGTCATCGAGTCGACTCTTGTGCCAAAGCCAGCAGTGCCTGAGAGGTCTGGTTGACTATGAGATGCAGCCATAGGCATCAATGAGGTCTCATAGGTTTTGTGTGGGTTTTGCATTGGCATCGAAAACTCCTCTATGACGCCCATCATGCTGTTCTGCAAGTTGAACGACTGTACCCGGCTCGGGAGCACGCCGTTCCTCTCTGGTCCCAGGCCGCCCCTCGTAGTATTGTGCAATAAGGCGGGATGTTTTTTGATTTCGACCTCGATCTCAATCCTTCGGAAGTTCTTGATTGCTGTAGGATACTTCAGTAAATGTCCCGGATTCCATGTTCTGTGTGAAAGACTCACTGCCAACCTCAACTGCTGTCAGAGCAATAACGATCAGAAGAAGCATAGGCATGATCTGCCCAAAGCTCGCGGTCAATAGTGGCTTGACGTCCGCCCCTTGATAGAAAACACCAATAACCAGTGTGTACAAGGCAATCGAAAAGGAGAAGATGGCGACCAGCAACTCAAACAGAACTGAGGCAGCCATCTCGGCCATTATAAGCGGTGTCACCATGATGAAGGTTTTCCAAAACTCAGGGCTTTGCTCCAGTATTGCCGCCTTCTTTCGAATTCGCTGGCGCTTATCTTTTTCCTTGTGCTCCAAGTACTGCCGAAAGTCCACCTCTCTTTGACTCCCCGAATATATGCATCGTAGGATCGTGTTCTTGGAAGTGCTGTTCTCAAGTTCGTATCTTAGAGAGTTGTCCAGTTTGATTGATCGGAAAGCGTTCCAGTAGACAAAGGCCAGCATCACGGCAATTGAGAAGCATCTGACACCCATTGATCCCAGACGAGGCAATACCGGATATTGAAGTCCGCAAAGAAATAGCCTGTCGCGCGGCTCGGATAGTGTAATGAACTCTAGGATCAGGGTTGCGACGAGGAGTCCCAGGAACAACATCATCAAGCCACCACGCAAGAGGGCTTGCTTTGGATGTCTCCTGAAGTACGACTTCAACACTAACAGCGTGCATAAGTGAACGGTGGATGATAAATAGCCTAGCTGGGCGCTGATATAAAAGGAATAGAGCGATACTTTGCAGACTTGTGCATACATGGCGATGAGATAGCACAGCCCAACAGCCAACATCTGGTCACTCAATGCGAGTAGAAGGGACTGATAGCCAAGATTACTAGGGGACTCATTGGCAGGTTTCCTGACCCCGATCCAATGGAGAACCTTTTCATCGACTCGCATATACTGCTGCTTGGGTATGCCGCGTTTGAGAACAGCCATGACGGCCACAATGACCGAGATCGCAGCTGTGATGACAAAGGATAATACAACCTAGGTACATATAATATGTTGTGAGCAAGCAAAGGAACACATGTGATTCAAGGTAAATGGACTTACACCAATTCCGTTCATATCAGCATCCACCACATGCTCGGCAGGAATGTCACACTGAATCCCGCCATTACAGAGGCTCATCTTGAGAACAAAATCCTATCGTCAAGGTTAATGAACAGGATTAACTTCATGTCGTCACAGGCTGAATGACAATAAAGAAGGAGTTATTTGATTACGGGCTATGAATGGGCCTGGTGCCGATCATCACGTTTAACCAACCTTCAGCCCTATCCTTGTTTTACACCATGTCCCGCATAGTCTACAGTACGTCCAGTCTACCTACTATTCTGACAGCCTTAAAACCCACTGGTCTACATGTCACACTGCATCATCTCTTGAGAGAGAAGCACGTTTACCTTGTATGATTCCAATTGGTCCAGGTCTCTTCTACTGTGATTGCATAAACCCCAGCAACCAACGTTGCACTGATTATGATACTCATCACTCATATTACCTAGGTAGGCTACCTAAGCTGGCTGTACGTCCAAGGCCTAGGTAGGTAGTCTACTGATTCATTCTTAGTTGGAGCTGTAGCTGTAAGTAATGAAAAGTACCTAACTAACCAATGTCTGATATCCAAGCCGTCTTGAGCTTCTCATTCGGACAATGTCATTGGATCTCGGTCATTCCCCGCCACCTCCACACGCTAGTGGTCATCCGCTCCAGCAGCAACGCTCCGCAGCTTGGCCATCCGCCAGGTGCGACGCCAATCACTACTAACCTTACCACTATCTGTGTATGTACTTGCGATCAAACACACGCCACACTCATCAACAAGGTGTCTATTTTCCGTTCAGCGACAGCAATTCGGGACATCTTGGAATTGCCAGAATCGCATCAAAGGTAGTTCCAGCCGGAGCTACGTACATCAAAGATGGATTCAGCTCCCACAGAGCTTGCCGCCACTATCCAGGCTGCAAGCATCGAACGCCATCCAGATCCTGCTCTTGATACCAACCCGCCCACAGCAGCCGATAGACGGCAGCCTGTGACCCTAGAGAACGTCAAGCACGAGCACGGCGATGGAATTGACGACGAGGACGAGGATGAAGAGGACATCCCCTACAGCGTTCTCCGACCGGCGCCCAGACATTCCCACCTACCTCCTCTGCCAGATCTGCGCTTCGAGCAGAGCTATCTTCGAAGTATCTCCAAGGCGGATACATGGTGGAAGGTGGCGTTGATTACAACGAGGGATCAGGCATGTATACGAAGAGTATCGCGGCTTCTAGCTGCTAACACGCTGCCAGATAATCATGCCCTTAACCCAAGGCTTAGTGTACAACCTCTTTCTCTGTGGCTGGCAACATTGGAACAGAAATGCTCGATTGCACGGCAACACATTAGGTGCGCGAGTAAGGCGCTGGTGGTGGGGAGTCAATAATTGTAGGTCATTGAACACATGGCCATGTTTCATTCAAGCTAACTTGTTATTGCTAGGGAAGATACCTACCCATCATAAGAGAGGTTGACAAGATCGGGAGATGAAAAGACTACAAGATACTCAGGACGCCGATGGCATTGCCATGTATGATTTACTAAATTGAAAATGACGACAAATCATTGTGTAAATTCTGAGAAGCAAGCCCGGAGCGCCTTTCAAAGCCTTTCACTCAATATGGGCTTCTGCCACTTCGAAACCCCTGAACATGGACTTCTTGGTCGGTAGGTGGATGACAAAGTCTCTTCATAACTGCCGACTGCCGGTTCTGAGAGTCTGTTCCTTGACCATTACCTATGTCACACATCGCCTGTTTCAGCGTCCCTGAATGCACCTCTCAGTGACATCTGCCTTCATAAAAGAATCAGATAGCAATACGGTCGTATATAGCTTGACATTGGTATAATAACCAATATGCCTCGCTGTGCTGACATACTTGCCCATCTCAAACCCTCGCTGGATCAAGATACTGTTGTCCGTTGGGCTTCACTTTAAACTTTCTAAGAACCCTATTTATGGGCACGCAAGTTCGATGCCATCAATACCTTGCTTCTTCTAATATTGTATTTCCATTCCGCCATATCGATAACCTTTTGCGTCACTGGCCTTTGCCATATAAACCCTTGGCTCCCCAACTCCAACAAAAACGTAGTGTCAAATGACCAGCCCCTACTCATGATTTGCCTCAACATCGAGAGGCCGGGGGACAGGTTGCGCATGCGTCTTTTCTGGGCTCCCTCTAAAAGCCAGAGACGTCGCGTGTAGGGCTGCTGGGCTTGTGTTGTTGCGTTCAGCAAAGTTGGCGCTTAGAGTGGGAGATTGCTGGGCTGCAGCCTGTGCTTCCTTGCTGGATGTAGCTTCCGGGGCGTCTTGCATCTCAATAAGAGGCGATTCCCCCAGTCGATGCTCCTCGCCTCCCTTATCAGAGCTTGGTGTTGGTAGTTTGTTTCCGGCTTGCGAGTTGGGTCCCAGGACGTTCCGCAACTTTGGTGGTGTTACTGAAAGCTTTACAACCAGACTTCGGTTTTTCTCTTCCAGGTCATCGTCCATCATAGCTTCATCTTCGTCGAAGTCGTCTTCGTCTTCTGATTCCTCAGGCACATGCTCATCAACATCTTCCTCGTCATCCCCGAAATCGGCTTCGCTCTCATCTTCAGAATCATCAGAGGCGTTGTGCCGGGGCCCCTTGTTGTTCTCGGCCCAGCCAGTTGTGCCGTGGTTCACTGCTGCCGATCGGCGAGGCCGTCCTGTTGGACCAACGGATTGCTCCCTATCAGCTTCGGACGTGTCTCCCTGTACACTGCCTGGCGCACTGCTTCCAGTTGTGGGGTTCAGCCGTGTTGGTGCCTTGATCTGCCGGCCGCTAGCAGTAGTGACAGGGCCAGTCTCTACGGGTGTGTGAGTTCCAGTGTTGCGAGTAGATCGTCGAGTTGTCGAGTCGGTAGTGAAGATGTCTTCATCATCGGAGTATGTATACTTCATCTTTTTGCCCCGGGTTCGACCCTCATAAAGAGAAAACCCAGGCTCCGGTCTCTTGAACTGTTCCTTGCGCGCCTGGCGGTAATCACGGCGCTTCCGCTTCTATAAGATGTCAGTGCTGTAATCGAGTTGAGAGCTGTGGCAGAACCCATTCTTGGGGCCAGAGCCAGGGCGCCGTAACTAACATCTTCGCCGGCTTCGAATCGGGGAACCGCAGAGAACATTTTCTGAGCTAGCTTTGTAGCCTTTGGTCCGCCATCCTTAACCTGGAGTTTCTCAGCAAGAGTCTTGAGCTCTTCGATGGTACCCGCAACGCTCCACCATGTTCTGTTGGACCCAGCAGGGTTGCTCTCTCTATAAACGCGGAAAGCAGTGTCGTCTTGTCCTTCAATCAGAAAATAGCGGCGCTTGTCTCCGTCTGATCCCCAAGGCTGTACCGATCTAGGCTGATTCGTATCATCTTCGTGGCGGTTTTGCTTGTATGATTGATTGATAAGTCCTTTGACGGTGTCAGAGGACGAAAGAGTCCATAGAATTAGATATCGCAGGAGTGTAAGCTTTATCAATGTTAGCACCAGGGACAGTCTCGAGGGTTGGTTTGCCAAAACGCACTCGTTGCGTAGGGTTCATCGAGGCGAACGTCGCGCCGCCAGACAAAGGGCTCTTGTTCTCCCAAGCAGGTGCCCATTGGTTCTTGTGAGTACTGACAGCATCCTCCAAAGCGCGACCGTAATGGCCAGGCCTAATTCTCGATTAGCGCATTGTTTCTTGCGACATAGGATCCTGCCATACTTGACATCTTGCTTGCGATTCAATAGTAACCCCAGCAACGCGCAAAGGAAATGTTCTGCTCGATCGCCAAGAATGGGTTCGACAATGTCACGTTCGAGTTCTTGTGGGCCGAAATGGGCAAGCGATTTAGGAAATGCGTCATTGAATCGACTCCTGAACATCACAATGAACTGTAGCTGTTAGCCTGTACTCTTAAAGTCCATTGCGCGACTGCAGCGCGTCGCAACAGCTGCGACACGCGCTGAATGGCAAAAGAGAAGACTGTGAAAGGAAGCTTGGCACAGCAGTAGAGCACATACTGCGATATCTGGATTATCTGCCAATACATATTCATGAGGGGGCGATGGTGAGCGCTTTCGTGGTGGCGGCGAAGCCTCCTTGGCTGGTTTGTCTGTAGCCTTGGAGAAGTATTTCTGGATACCCTTTTTGGGCTTGGCGACTGGCTCTTGGGCTGGCTCATCCAGCTCAATATCAGAAGGAGCAGGTGACAACGAAGAGAGCGAAGAGAGGTCGGAGGAGTCGTCTTCGGCCGACATTTTTTGTGTGGTTTGTTGATGTGAGGTTGACATGGAGATGGAGATGAGTGTGGGGAGAAGGAGGAACGACGTAACTTGGGCTCTGACACAGAACAAGCACACACTAGCCTGGTCGAAGAGCCGCAGATTAGGCTGGTGAGTCCTGATAGGCTAGACAAATATCAATTGACTATCTAAACAATCAAGCTCGCAATAGAAACAACGTAAAAAACATCCTTTGTTGTTCCCCCGGCCGAGGGCTCTTTGCTACCCAGGCTGTTGCACCCTCGTGACAGTGACCGCCTCTTGCGCCCTCCCCATACGAAGCTTCTGGGGCGGCACAGTCTGGACCAAGATCTCCGTTCCAATGTCATGATGATATTATTCCAACAAATGTGGTGTTTGGTAGTATACCACCAGTACACAACTCTCATCCCTTCCCTTTGCGGTTTTGTTTCCGCATAAGTAGATTGACTCTCGCGTTGGGCCAAGACGAACTGGAGAGTCTTTCACCTCTTCGTCATCTTGGCCAAGTTTGCCCGTATGTTCTTCAAACAAGCACCCTGGCCGAACCTCGGCACCCAATCAACCCCGATGTTCTTTCTCCTCGAGCAGCTGGAACATTGCCAAAAACTTTTCTGGGATAGGTCGCCGGAGCCATATTTCAAGAATGAGTCGCATAGTCGTGAGTGAGAAACCCGAATATCGAGAATCAGCATCTGCTCTCACCGCCATGTAGCATTAGATAGCGCAATTTCCCGCCACACTCGAGGTCTGTCTCAGGGACGAAGGGCTGTCCGTCAGAACAGGCCAAGAATGAGCATGTCCCACTAGAAACATATCGCAGAAGTCGTCGCGATGTCCAAAGACGTAACACAGAGGGCATCCACTTAGGGATATTCCACTTTGAACGCCCCGTCCTCCCCTTGTCGCTCACCATGGATCGACCGCTTGGTCGACTTCAATCACCTCAACATCAAAGTGTATCGCCCCGCTTAGCATCCCGCAACGCAACATAAAAGCCCACGCGTGGTATATACGCAACCGGCAGGAAACGCAAGATTGATAACAGGCTATTCAGAACAGCATCAACGATACCGACGAAAAAGTATACGTGGTGAAAGCGACGTGCTGTAATCTAGCGCCCTTGAGCAAACGAGATATTGCTGAGAATCAAGCATGCACCAGGTCATGATTGCCCTGTGGTGGTGATGATCGCTGGTGATGACCTCAGCTCAGTTTGAGCGATGTCGAGAGGCGAAAGGTCGATTGGTTAAGCACGCGTCGCGCTAACATCCAATGACAGACACTGGATAATTTATGGGGCTGACAGGAGGTACGCATAGGTACCTACCGTATTGAACAGCGAAGACTCCACATTTGAATTCGAACTGAAAATTGGAAGGAGCGATCGAGCCCTATCACGTGACTGGATCCACCGTCAAGTGAGAAAGAACGACGCACAAAATTAGTAGCACGAGCGTTTCCAACAACACACCAAGCGGCCATCGCCAGGTAAATATCCCCTCCCCTTCCTTTCTTCCTCGCCCACGATCTTCCATACTAACCCGCAGCTTCACAGACTACCCTTTCCTTTTCACACCGTGAAGAAGAGCCGCCATGGGTAGAGTTATTCGTAACCAGCGTAAGGGTCGTGGATCCATCTTCAGTCAGTACCGAACGAGCCTCCTCCACGATATCGAAAAACATCAAGATACTGACGCCTGTTAGCGGCCAACACACGCCTGAACAAGGCTCCTGCCAAGTTCCGCAACCTCGACTATGCCGAGCGCCATGGCTACCTTCGAGGTGTAGTCCGAGAAATCGTCCACGATGCTGGCAAGTTCCCCGAACGATGAGCTCCCCGATATTATTATTTTTTGACGGAAATTCCACAATTGTTTATGATGGAGGAACGACAACTAACGGTGATTGTCTGTGCAGGTCGTGGTGCCCCTCTCGCCAAGGTCGTCTTCCGCCATCCCTACCGATTCAAGCAGGTCACCGAGACCTTCATTGCCAACGAGGGCATGTACACTGGCCAGTTCATCTACGCCGGAAAGAAGGCTGCTCTCACTGTTGGCAACGTCCTCCCCCTCGGTGAGATGCCTGAGGGTACCGTAGTCTCCAACGTCGAGGAGAAGATTGGTGACCGTGGCACTCTCGGTCGCACTTCCGGCAACTACATCACCATTGTCGGCCACAACCCTGATGAGGGCAAGACCCGCATCAAGCTTCCTTCTGGTGCCAAGAAGGTCGTCCACTCCGGCTCTCGAGGAATGATCGGTATCGTCGCTGGCGGTGGCCGAACTGACAAGCCTCTCCTCAGTATGTTTTCTCGGGGGACAATGAAATGAGGCATTAGATTACTGACATTTCCCGCAGAGGCTTCTCGTGCCAAGCACAAGTTCGCCGTCAAGCGCAACAGCTGGCCCAAGACTCGTGGTGTTGCCATGAACCCCGTCGACCATCCTCACGGTGGTGTACGTATCCTCAGAATTTATGTGATGAAAACGGAAGAGCTAACAATGCACACAGGGTAACCATCAACATATTGGTAAGGCTTCTACCATCTCCCGATACGCCGCCCAGGGTCAAAAGGCCGGTCTTATTGCCGCCAGAAGGACGGGTCTCCTCCGTGGTACCCAGAAGACAAAGGAGTAAAGTGGTGGCTGGGTTCATGGTCTCATTGGGATGGTGTTTACTGGCTTGCTTGCATCTATTGAAGGTACTGCCGAGAGCAGATGGCTGGTAGCTCCGAGGGCAAGTACTATGGCATTTGGCGCAAAAGAATCTGAAGGCCGTTTCTGTGTGAAAGATGTGAGCGAAGAAGTGAGATACCACGAATACCGAAAAAAGGCTTCCATGAGAGAAGAAGCATGCTTGGTTAAAATAATGTCCATTCAGCGATTGTGTCCAATCATGCACACCACGCGTTTTTGTTATGCAAGTGATATCCTACCTTAGTGTATGCTCAGCTTCTTGCCATCGATCAGATCGCTCATCGGAATGCTTTGTATCCTTCACATGAACAATTCCGAGTAGTGAAGCTTAATTTGAGGATTGTCGCGTGGGGTTCTTTTGGTAAAAGTCAAGGCATCGGCGAGGTCACCGGATCATGACGCGGATTGTGATGAGGTAACCAGATCTGGATCGTATGATGGCTGATTGGATTCATTTATATTAAGCAGAGAGCCCTGGCCATCGCTCCGTCGATCATAAATTTGTGCCTAGCTTTGATCATACCTACATACATACAGACTCTCTCATCATTTAAACGTTCCCGGCATCGAAGCTACAATAGGTAGGTCCTATAGTTACGGGCAAGTACTAAATTAACATACCTTACCTACCTTAGGTGCCTAGTAGGTAGTACCTAGGTAGGTACATACATCCATGGAAATGTTGGCGAGACCATCTTCTTCGACTCTCCTCCGACTTGAAATTCCTTCCCTCTTTCCCTCCTGCCGCCGCACGTGTACTCGCAACTTCTCCAGCTTCGCTCCTTTTCGGTTGCCGAAAGACCACGCCCCACGTTTTTACCCCACCAAGACCAGGACGACGTTTGACCCCTCCATTCACCTCAAACTCTTCCCCTCCGAAGCTTCATCTACTTTTTTATCCTCATCTATATCTCATCGTTTCTCTTCCCAAACAAGACAGTCGAGCACCATGTCTGCCGTTAAGGAATACTCCCTTCTCTGTCTCGAGAACCCTCTCCTCGGTGAGTTACTCTTCAATCACATCATCTGCAGGAGAAATAACTCTCTGTGCCCCTCCAATGCAACCGAACATTTGCTGACAGGCACTTTTTGTTCTATGCAGACATCCAGGCCAAGGGTGACCAGGCCCTTCTTGACAAGTATGGCCTCAAGCCTAACGACGCCATCCTCGCAGAGGAGAAACATATTCCTCTCTACGAAGACCTCCTAAACAACTACGATGCCAAGCTGATTGCTGGAGGCGCTGCACAAAACAGTGCTCGAGGTGCTCAGTACATCCTCCCTCCTAATAGTGTCGTCTACCTCGGTGGCGCTGGTGATGACAAGTATGCTGCTATCCTTCACGATGCTGTCAAGGCCGCTGGTCTCCGCGTTGAATACCGTGTCGACCCCAAGGAGAAGACTGGCCGATGTGGTGCTATCATTACCGGCCACAACCGAAGCTTGTGCACGGATCTTGGCGCTGCTAACCACTACGACCTCGATCACTTGAAGAAGCCTGAAATCTGGAAGCTCGTTGAGAACGCTGAGGTCTACTACGTCGGTGGTTTCCACTTCACTGGTACGAGCCCGGTCACAAACCCCCCAAACACCATGATAATGCTAACCAATGTCAGTCTGTCCTCCTGCCATTATGGAGCTCGCCAAGCAGGCTGCTCAGCACAATAAGCCTTTTGTTCTCTCCCTGTCTGCTCCTTTCATCCCTCAATTCTTCAAGGAGGTTGTCGATGCCAGCGCCCCTTACTGGGACTACATCATCGGCAACGAGACCGAGGCCGCCGCCTATGCCGAATCCCACGACCTCCCTAGCAAGGAGCCCAAGGATGTTGTCAAGCACCTCGCCAACCTTCCCAAGGAGAACATCAAGAGAAAGCGAATTGCAATTGTTACTCAGGGTACCGACCCTACTCTGGTTGCTATCCAGGGTGATGACGATATTAAGGAGTTCCCCGTTCACGCCATTGAGAAGGAGAAGATCAACGACACCAACGGTGCTGGTGACGCTTTTGCTGGCGGTCTCTTGGCTGGTATCCTCCAGAACAAGCCCCTCGAAACCAGCATTGACATGGGCCAGTGGCTCGCTCGTTTGAGCATCCAGGAGCTTGGACCTTCGTAAGTTCACCCAAACGCATCATTCCTGACAATTTGTGTTCACAAATTTTACTGCTTCATTCCTCTGCCTATCTTTCCTATGAACAGCATAGCTCCTTGGCCAGGGCACCAATCCCAGTAAGATGATAACAAAACCTCAACTAACTCTCATACAGATACCCCTTCCCCAAGCAAACCTACCAGGCTGCTTAAATCTATCAACAACTCATATTGCACATCCTTCTTGGATCATTGAATGTGGTTCGGCGTTGCTGGGGAAAAGGGAAACGGTTTCAACAACGGCGTTTGCATCCAAAGGGAGAATATACCCCAAACTGAGGGCTCCCAAGCGCATTGAGCAGCATGGTATCCTCCACGATATCGAGTATTTGGCAAGCATATTATCTGAGTGAATATAAAATGAATGACTTCTTGCTTTTAAAACCCAAGATCTTGCACCAACGAATGGTGTCTATACCGTCAGACTGAATGAATACTGACTGAGTCTGAGCCGGTTGGCGAGCAAACGCATCAGCCATCGCATAAGGTCCGAAAACATGGAGCAGATGAGATAGGCCAGCGTACTGCACCTGCTGAACTGATCCATTATGCCGTCAATATCTTCGAAAGCTGGCCGACTTCAAAAGACCAGTACTCGAAGCTAGGACATGTGCAGGTGCTTTATAGCTGATGGTCGGCTATGCAATCAATCATGCTCCGCCCTGAATGGTCTAGACCGGGAACAAGACGTTTTTGAAAACGCAAGAGTCGACGCAAAACTAAGCAGGTTGAAATATCCTGATTTCCACAGTCGTCTTCTAAAAGACACAAGAATAACCTATGCTTTTACTTATTGCCATAAAAGGCAGCCTGCAAAATGGCGGCATCATAGCTGGATGTCGTTTCATCCATCTGAAAACGTCGGCCCGACGAGGATGGTGCAGGATCCTGAACGTGATTGCGATCGTAGCGGCTCGTGTCCATATAGCCAACTCCAGTTGGCATGCCGAGAGTAATCCCATTAGCGGGTGTGCCTTGATACAAACTGCTTGGGTGTGAGAACGCAGACAAAGAGGAAGACGTGGCGTAGCCATGGTGACCATAGGATTGAGGTGCTATCTCGATGGCCGTGCGGTTGTGGTCATGGCCCCATTGGCTAGACACCGAAGTACGAGGGGCGGAGCTACCGAAGGTTTGAAGCAAGTTGTTGCGATGAGCCTCTTCGGCAGCTGAGCTAACACGGGGACTGGCCAACATGCCACTGCCAGCTCGAGGAGTTGGCATGGTTGGTAGCTGGGGGGCAGAGTTGGTGAAAGGGTCGTCAAATGCGCTGACGGTGCGTGACGTTTTTCTTCTAGAAAAGCTAGGACTGATAGGGCCTTCGAAAGCATCCTTGTATGAGACCGAGGTATCGTTACCCTTATGGGGTGTCGGGGTGTATACCCAGTCCCAGGGAAGAGGTTCAAACTTGCCAGAGGGCATGGAGCCTGTGGTAGGGCTGGCCTGAAGCATTCCAAAGACCTCGTTCGCAGTTGCGCTATGCATTCCGTATGAGGTCTCATCAGTGGAGCGGAGACCAGATTGTGCCTGTTCAGGGGTAGGAGGCCTTAGGAAAGGAGCAAGCATGTTGATAACAGTGTTATCAGCATCGTCAGGTACGGACTGCTCATGGGGAGGCTGTGTCTCGATAGATGCAACAAAAGCCCTCCTCGCGTCCGCCTTGGACGCAAGTCGGCTCCCTGTTTGCGTGTTGTCCGAAGTGGTGCGATGTCGACTGGCGGTCCTGATGTTGCTCTGGGATTCCCGTGCAGGAGAACTCACAATAGATATCGGCTGGGAAGTATCTTCGTTCGCGGTGGGCTTTTCCTTATACTCGAAAGCAAGCCCTTTCTCGGAGACATGGGCGGCAAGAGGGCACAAGTCGTCCTCCGCCAGGAAGTAGGCGCATCGCAGTATATCCAAGATTCGTGCCAGTGTCTCCTGGAAAGTGCCGAGTCGGCTCTCGGGGGATAGCAGTCTTGGCTTCAAGCCACCGCCCTCGGAAAAATAGGATCGGCAAGCTTGCGGAACCTGGTCCGGGGCAAGGGGAAGCAGGCCTTGGGTCTGGACATCCTCCGCCAGAAGGTATGGGCATGAGGCCAGGTTTTCCTGGGTATATGTCTCGTTGCACAGTAGTGAGAAGACCTTTGAAATAGCCTTCATCATATCTGGCAGTACGGTGCCAAGAGCTTTTCCAGCCGCGAATATTTCCTGGCGACGCGCAGCCAGCCACATACCGTATATACGAAGCAGAGGTAGAAGCGCCTCGATCACAGGGGTTGATTTGGCTGTTGCCGGATCCTCAGAAGCAGGGTTCTCGCGGCCGACAATATTGGTGAGCTCAGATGTGAGTGCCGAGCAGAACGCAAGAATGAATTGAGCGTTGATGCGCAAAGTATGGTGACAAAAACGTGAAGCGGCCTGTGTTTGTGCCTCTGCTTTGTATTAGAAACAACAATAAGCAATTCATGACTAGCAGACCTACCGGTATATTTCTGGGTGGCGATGAAGTAGCTCGACATGTTGATCAGCGACATCCTGAATAGAACCTCGGAATAGTCAGGGTTCTTGGAAGCCATATCAAGCCGATGAAGGACTTCCCTTTCAAGTTCCCCGCTGCCTGCCATGGTCTCATCCCTATAGTAGGAAGCATGAAGTTTAGTAAACCAGGTGACGAATGCATCGCTTGGTCCACGCGCTTGCTTCTTAGGCGGGTTCTTATCCGGCTGAAAATAGCTCTTGAACTTGGACTCAAGATTCTGCTTCACGTTGGGATGAGGATCAGCCGTTGCGATGCTCCGGTAAAAGTAGTAAAGGATATCCAAATCTTTGCCTTCCTCGAGGCTTATCATGCCCATCTGGTGGAACGGGAAACCGGAATCGGGTTTCAGATCGTGAGCAAGACTGTAATAGGCCAGTGCAACCTTATAGCTCGACTTCTTCAGGCCTGACTGAACCTGATAACGCGCCAGGTCGCCGAGACAAATGAGAGTAAAGTGGCATGAATTGATGACCAGCGGATAGATCGAATCGGGTACGGGACTGATGAGATCGCTACTGGAGGATCTGTCCACCTCGACGCCTTGAGCAATGCGCTTCAATTCGGGGATGTCGTATCGTGCAGAGAGGCGCTGGACATAACCCTTGTAGAACTCCTGAGCAACATGTAGAAAGCCTAGATACTTATCCCCAAACTTCCGTCGCTCCACATTGCGCTTGTCACCCTTTTGCTTTGGGGTGCTTTGTTTCTCCCCCTTGTTCTTGTCCTTGTCGCCAATGCGCTTTTCGTTGGCCGTCTTGTCGATCTTTTGCTTGTCCGAATTTTGCGCCAGGTGTCGGAGGCGAACCAGGGCTTTTCGATATTCGTTGTTGATACTAGTATGCACCTGCCACATAGTATGGTCGGTACGCTCGGTGACAGCATACTCAAAGTCGAGATAGATGGTCTGCACACATGCAAGGCGGAATCTATTTTGTGGGGTTATATGGATTAGCTTCATGAGCGCAGCAAGCCGCATGCGATCTTCCTCACTTATCCAGAACCGTATCCATCGCCTCAAACTGGGGGATGTCAACACCAGGGTTGTTATCTTTTGGAAGCTTTTCCATATGTTTTGTCAGTTGCCTTCGCAGTTTGACTGCCGAGCTAGAAGATGTCAGCTCCTGAGTGTTTACTGGGTATGAGCAAGGAATCAGTATGTGGTGTTTGCGCAAGCCGATCAAATCATGGTGTTTTCGTTTTTATTTTGGTTTTTGGCGTGTTGGTTTTTTGTTTTTTTGTTTTTTGGCGGGGTATGATCACACGAGGCAAATCAATGAATGCATGGCTCTTTCACCCGTATCTTGAGGTGAGTGAGGATATTCAACTTACCGCCACGTTTGTCTGGCCTTAGCAGAAAGATCCGCATGCTCCGGCTTTGCGGCCTGGACGTTCGACGTCGCATTCTCGGGTTCCATGATCGCGAAGTCGGTAGGATCGGGACGTAAACTATGTGGACTCGAGGTTGACGCAGGCGGACACGGATGCGCAGGGTTAAAGGGCAGGACGAAAGGTGTCGCGGCACAATTCTAGAGCGTCGGTATCGAACTGACAATCGTTTCGTTCATGCTTTCTCTGGTATGGGATCATGGAAAGACTTTGGGTCCATAACTCATGCGCAGATCGGGTCGTCGGTTCGAGATTGAGGTTTGACACTGGTACTGGCACCAGACTCGGTTCGCGAAAATGGAATCGTTGGCCGAGAAGACACACATTGGTGAAGAGATGGAGAGGGGCGGGTTAAGTACAAGAGACGGAAGGGTAATGTAAAGTAAAGTAAAGGAAATAAAAGTATACGGCAAAGTAAACACGCGCAATAATAATCGACCCCGAGTTATACCACAGGTCTATTGTTAATTGCGCTGTAGAGCCAAGCGTAACTTTGGTGAACGTGAGTTGAAAGAGAAGGGAGAAAAGTATCGCTGTGACACCTCCGAGTGATGAAAGATTAATGAATGAACCGACGGGAACCCCTCAGGGTAATAGAAGGTTCAGGCCAGGCTCAGCGGTCGTTCCAAGGCACAACAAGATTTTAAGCCCCCGCCACTACCTACCTACTTAGGTGGTGGTGGTGCTGAGTCTTATTACTGGCCTGTGGGTTGGTTCTATTCACTTCGGATGGATTGGATCCTTGGATGATTGCCTTGCGACCAGTGCCTACCACTAAACTAACCTCACCTTTTTTAATAATTACATCTCCATACTCCTCGGGAGACATTTGGACCCTGGAAAATACATCCACACAGGCTACCTACCTACCTACTAACCTTAGACATAGCGCCAAGTATCGTCATAAGTCTTGGTAGGCACTTTCATATCAATATCAGATCTCCAGATCTTACTGTCAAACACATTGATCATTTAGCATCAATGAATATCAATGTTGCTTTCTGGGTACCAATTAATACAAGGCATCATGTTGGCCTTTCAACTCCGTATAAGAGGTACCTACTACCTAGCTATGTAGTACTTAGTTAGTTGACCCAGTTTGCCTGGGAGGTGATCATGGTGATTCAATATATTTTACAAACTCAAGAATGGCCCGTGCTCCCGATACCAGCTCCCAACTGGTCTGTAGGTGCTCCGTACTGTAAAAGCTGCCCCTCATCACCAGCCAGTTCATCAGCTGGTTTAGCGCCTGACAGGGTAGACCCCACCAACTATCACACTCACTGGATGAGCTTCTACTCACCTCCAATATAGGACCTTTTGGATATATCACAACGTCTGGCAGTCCCATCACATAAAGCTCGTCCATGTTTACCTACCTAGAGACCTGACACGTTGACTTGCCCTACGGCCTAGCGAGAATATAGGCACTTTGCCAGTTCGTCTCGACAACCTATAACAGCTCCCTAAAGACTCACTACCCTGTACTCACCGCTTTGCATCCTCTGGACATTGCTCTCAAGTAATTCTACCTTTCCAATCAAGCTCACAACAAAAGGATGAAGCGCTCACGAGAGCTCGAAGAAGATCTAGATTCCGACTCTGAACAGACAAACGCGGAACCGTCCCTACGTCCAGTATCAAAAGTGACTCAGCTTGAATCGGCCATCGACGACGAAGAGGATACCGTAGCCATGAGGTGCAACTTGCCTCCGCACAGAGAGCCTCTGGCCTTTAGATCCTACGACGAATACGAGGTCCATTACAACAAGTCCCATACTAACAGGTGTCTTGAGTGCCACAAGAACTTCCCAAGCGAACATCTGCTCAATGTCCACATTGAAGAATACCACGACCCTTTAGTAATTGTGAAGCGGGAACAAGGCGAGCATACTGTAAGTCCTATACCCTGGCTTTCCATCGACCATTACGAGTCTACAACTGACCCCTTGCGCTCCAGTATTCGTGCTTTGTCGAGGGATGTGATCGTAAGTGCATGACACACCAGAAGAGGCGTATGCATCTCATCGACAAGCACATGTATCCAAAGAACTTCTTCTTTGCCGTCACTAGAGACGGTATTGACGGTAGGCGGTCCCTGCTAAATGATGGCAGTCATCATCGCCGCCGATCATCAGCCAACTCGCAAGCTATAAAGAACTCTAGGCGTCGCGCCAGTCTCATGGAGGGCGAGAATGTCTCTTCACAGCCGGAGGACACATCAAAAGAGTCACCAAAGTCACCGGCAGTGAAGAACGTGGAAAACAAGCAGGAAAAGCACAAGCCAGCCGACACAGAAATGGCAGATCTTACAGGTGCCATGTCGTCACTATCCTTTGTCCCACCGAGTGTCCGGTTTGGACGTGGAAGAGCTGGCTTTTCCAAAAGATGAAGCAGAGATGATGATTCAGACTGGCTAGGAGTATCAGCACACTTTTGGTAAAGGCATGATGCGGCCAATAAAAGGATTTTCTACCTCATCGCGTCGATATATATCGCTTTTGCCTCGAATCGTTATCGATGCGTGTTGATGAATTATTAATACGCCCAACGCCGTCTCTTCCTTTGAACTTGCAGGTGTTTCCTCCATCTAGATCGCCTTCATATTCGCGCTTGTCGTGTCTAGTCGCTTGATGCGCAGCCTCTGCAACCGCAGCTGACGCACTCAATGTCTTCGTCACCCTTGATCTCCGCCCGTGGAACACGACAGATGCATGTGCTGTTGAAATTTGTCTCCTTTGTCTGGATGCAGCGCAGACAGCATAGCTAGGCAGGGTCAGCATGGATACGTCACGAGACAAACGGCGGCTGGGACACTGACCTTCTCATATCCTTGTTTCTTCCACTTCGCAATCAACATCGCGTCCGCATAGCCGTTTTTCAGCAACCAATCGTACAATTTCTTGCTGATCGCCTCCTTCTCGTAGTATAGCTCATATACGTAGCGGCTTCGTTGATGCGAGATCTGGAAGATTTCCCACTGCGCCTGGTGCCTAGGGCCTGATGGCGGCGGCTTGTTCTGGGCATCCTTCATCTTGTTGGAAAAGATGAGCAAGTCATTCTCAATATCCTCGAAGCCATCAGGCGGCGGTTTTCGTTTGGATGAGTGTCGAATAGCGGGCATCTTTGGTCGTGCGTTGGCTTGTTGAATTTGTTGTTATTTTTTCCGAGGATGTGTTCCTGTCGCAACGAAAAATGACGTTGGAAAGTTGCTGGCTAAGGTACTTTAGCGGTTGAAGGGCCTAGACTAGTAGGTACCAAAGTATTAGATACAAGAGCTACATAGTTCTTAGGCAACGACGAACTGGAATACAGCTTTAATGGTCCTTTTTGTTTCTCTCCTAGTAAAAGATTATAGAAATTATCTAAGAAAATAAAAACTAATGCAAATTAAACCCATATAAGGCTATTACATAGATATCCTTAAACTTCCTAATGCTTTCTGTTAGCCGCTGACGAGAGGCAGGCCTATGAATGGAAGATTAGATTTCGTGGCGGTGCATTGATGCGTGGCGCCATCTCACGTGACCATATCACCGCGGTGCTTTCGTGCATCTCCAGTCGGCTTCGGGAATCTGGGAAACGTCAGAGCAGATTGGTTTCCGACGTCAAGAGAGCATTGATTACCCACCATGGCCATTACGCCGACCCAGTTTGCTAAGAAGACAGCGCAGTGTGAGTCTCGGTGTATTAAACTGCTTTCAAAAACATTACTGATGCTCTGAAAAGCGGCCAATTGGTCTGATGCCAAGCGACGAGTGCTATCCTCCTACCGAGAATGGATTCGAGCTGTATGTTTTGCGAAACCACGACGCATTCTCCTGTATCATGATATCCCTAGTCTACATATGACTTCTGGAGAAGCTTGTCCGGTGGATTTGCGACCGACCAGCTGCTGATCAACCAGGTCTAGGCCCCCGAAGTTCAAACCATGTACAACATGCCCATGCCCGTCTCCGCCATCCGAACCCGTATGCGGCAAGAATTCGAACGACAACGATTTGTGAATAAGCTCTCTGTTGTGGACGTTCTTCTCTTCAAGTCCCACGCCGAGTACCAGGTACGCTCAAACCCCACAGCTAGAATGAATTGATGTGCAGGGGGGTTTTATGCTGACCTCGTGGACATAGGAGACAATGAACTTCTGGAAGCAGACCAATCATATCATGGCCTACTTCAAGGAGGAGAACTTCCGAGGTGACAAGCGACTACCATCCAGCTTTATGACTGGCTTCCTCGAGGTGAGCATCGAACTACATGACCCTCTGCTGAGAATGAGGCTAACAATATGCACAGGGTCGCAACTAGCAACAAGGGCTTGTGTATATATCTCATTGAAAGGGATTCCTGAAAACGCCTCTATTTCCGTCATGATCCATTTGAATGCAAACACTTTTAAGTCCTGAGCACATAATTTCGGGCTCATCGGTCAATTCCCTGCTCTGCGTTGTAGGCCTCCCTCTTGGTCCAGAACTCGTCGGCAACTACATCGCATACTTCTTGAATATCGACCAACCCCTTCTTGAGAGCGTCAACTGCAGTTCCACCTGAATACCTGTTAATAAGTACGGACCCGTGAGGCATTGCGTATACGTACTGTAGGTCTGAATGCGGATGTTCATCTTGGGCTCTGAGGGATGGGGGATAGAATAAGCACAGAACTCAACATCGGGGCTGTCATATGTTAGCCGGGCTTCATAGGACATGCTAGGTAATACAAACTTTTTCATGATGATATATCTCAGCGCGTTTCCGAGCGTATGGCCTTCATCAGTGAACTCAAAGGAAGCAGCAGTGTCTGTTGAACCAGGAAGCTAGTGATGTGTCAATTAATATCACGTTGTGTCACCCGTTTTTTTGTGCTTACGATTCGGACTCTCTGGGGCTCGATCTCCTCCTCCTCTTCCTCATCCTCAACATCCTCAACATCCTCGCCATTCACCTCAGGCTGCGCAGAGGCTGGGGCGTCCTCCATGTTGGTATCCTCAGCCTGTGGCTGCTCCTCCTTCTTCGTTCGCGCGGGCATTTTTTTGCTTGTGATAAGTAAAATTGTAAGCGGCGGGAGACCCTTTCTGACTCTGCTTCTTTGGTTTTGGGTCTGAAAGTATGGATCTGCTGTGACTGAAAGAGATATCAAGCCGTCTCTTTCACTGAGAATTGTTTCTTGGAAATTTTTGGTGAGGCTGAGATGTGGCGCAACGTGGGGCGTTTCGATATAATTGAAAAAATAAAATAAAAGTCATGTCTCCTGATTGGCTCACTATATGGTTGTTCTGCTCAGTCATTCATCGTGTTCTATCTCGATAGGAACATGAGTCTCTTGCAAATTGTCTGCATATAGCGCGCAGAGTCTGAACATATTTATATACTATTCGGAATTTATGAGATATCGGGTCAGGACAGTTGAGCCGCTGCTGATCTGTATTTGATCTGGCGCAATCTTCTTTTCCCAGCTGGTCTCTATAAATCATCAATGTTAGATGAAATATAAGGCTCGCCAACACTTCCCTGGAACAAGTTATATAGTAGTGTATAAAATGCAATTGTCGTTTTGAATACTCAGTCAGTTTGTGTTCTGATCGGTTTGTAGTCTATATGTCATGGCCACGGGTCTTAACGTCCGCCGAATTCTAACGTAACGAGCAAGTTGAGTGATTGTTGGACGATGTACATTCCTCCACTGTCTATTTGTTTCCAGTGCAATAACACATCACCAAATACCAATCTTGTCATGGCTGCAGTGCATATGTAGTAGCTACCTAGGTAGTTAAGGCGCCTCTGTTGGGTTGAAGTGTTTCTAAACTGCCTACCCTATATCATGGGTAGCTCTATTCGCATTGTCATCACAGTTATGTATTGCCTATAAAGTTATTACATTTCATGCCAAATTGTTGATAAATAAAACAGGGCTCTGGCGTTATATTCGGGGTATTACTTGCCGGTATATCAAAGTCTCCCTATACGTTCAAGTGTATATCGAAACTGTAGTTCCCCCATGTTCCGTCCAAGCCAAAAAAAAAAAAAAAAAAACATGCCTACGATCAACCTACAACAGTGAGTTCATAATCCGGAGGTATGCATACTGTCTAGCAAGTGATATAAATGCGACCTACTGTTATCATTCATTATATACGAAGACTAGTATGTACCATATCGTGCATCAATCCTACGCTACACACAAGCCTCATGTTCTAGACATAATCAAAGCAGTGCAACCAATATGACATTAACAAAAGATAGTCGTGCTAAATATAGACCACCACGATTAGACCGGACGGACTGAATAAAGGGCTGATGTTGCCTACTGCATATGCTCGTTCACCAACACTATTAGAGCGGTATGGGTACGGTGAAAGCCATCACTTTCGACCGAGCACTGCTTTTGAGCGAGAGCGCATGAAGTTATGCGACTTACAATACATTTATGTATGCAAGGGCACAGGCACAGCCTTTCCACCGCAACTCACAGAGTAACAGCATCATCCGCGTTACATTGGTAGTCGTGGTGGCATGGAAGTAATATCCGCCGCATACGGAGCATAGTTCCAACTCGAACGAAGTAAAACCTTATGGTATCGGCAATTTGTTTCGACAAGCTCCAAGGACACCCCAGTATCGCTTGCAACTCGTAATATAGTGCAAGCATTCATGTTTTGAATAGCAACTCTTGGTGATTCTCCAAGGTCCATATCAGGTACGACGTCGCCTGGTTGTCGAAATAACCTCACAGCCTCACAGAGAACCATATTGCCCTTTAGCCGCCTGACATAAGCAAGATACTGTAGTCCAGTGAATGGATCATGGATGGCAGAAGATGACAAGTACGTACACCGTATCCGTATAGTGAAGGGATAAGTCGAGATGACGGCTAAACCACATAAGGTAGTGACACGGATTAGCTCTGATCATGTTTGAAGGTAGTAGGGATGAACCAATCAAAGGGCTTTCCATTTACAATTCGAAACATGTGCAAACGACGGCGCCCAGAAGAGGGTGGCTGCAGAACGAATTGGGCATTTATGCGGCGTCGCGTTGCAGTAGCGCGAGGTGTGTGGTGTCAGCGCAGGTGGAGGAAACCCTCCACAAAGCTGCTAACCTGAGACAACGTCTCAGGTGAGATGAGGTTCGACGGACGAACGAACGACGACAACGACGACAACGACGACAACACAGTCAGTCCCAACACAGCCGCTGTTGAATGAGAGAGAGCTGCAACTGCAATTGCCCAGAGTTACAGGCCTGGCAAACAGAAACAAAGGCTGAAGGCGAGGCAGAAGCGAAAGTAGGAAGGGAGAGAAACCTGATTAATATATAACTAATTCTTTCTTTGCAAGGCATGGATTCTAGAGGATGGGTTAAAGGCCTCCGTGGCTAGCTACTTTCTGGCTAAAACAACCAAAAGCCACCTGAGGCGTTGGCGGCGGGAGATGTGCGGCGCCTATTCTTTTTTCCCCTTCCAGCAAGGGTCATTGGCGTTGGCGTTTTTCTTCTTTTTCCTGTACTGTACATATCAGACTCTTGGGCTACTACCTAAAGGTACCAAGCGATCCAAGTCTCATGAGTCGTTAGCCCAATGGAAGGCCCCATTATGAACTAACTCTGATGTGAAGAGTTTCTCTCCTCATTCACGGGCATGTAGAGTGCGTGCGTGTGAGGCCGATGACAATGATGATTCTGTCTGTCACTCTGTCACAAGTGGTTGGCCAGGATCAAGACAAGAGGACCGATCAGAGACAGGGGCATACATAATATGTACAAGGATCGTCGTCATAAAGGCGGAAATGGAGCGCTGTCGATGCAAGTGAGACTCTTGAACGTTTACACCAAACGTGGTATGGCGGGGGCCAGATATTGGATGTTGTGTTACGAAATGGAACTGTTCTCCAAAATACTCTCAAGTCCAGTTGTGATATCGATCAAGCCAGATTGACTTTTGCGGTCACGATTCTTTGACAGTCAATGGTTCTATTCGAGGAGTTTCTCAGTCTTGGAGGGAAGGATTGTCAGTTTTTTTCCTTCCTTTTTTTTGTTCTGTAAATGGTACATTTTTTCTCAGACATAATTGATGGACATCAGAACGTATGCATATCATTCCCGCAAATCGCAATAGGGAGTGTGGATAATGAAGATCATGATATTTTGAAAGGACGTGCTGAAGCAGTAAGACTATTTGTTACATACCGAGACAGTTGGAGGTGTTGATGATACTTTTCATCAGCCCATCATTTGCAAACTTCCTCTTGTTATTCTAACTTATAAAAGCGAAACTATTGCCTTATTATGGTGCACGGTAAGCGGGGGTTCAAAGGAGGGGACCTCTGAGGGGACGGTCCGAAACAATTGTAAGAACATATCCAGACGAATGGACACTCCTTTGTTCCCAAACCTCTCCATCCATATGGCCCCATTGATATCAACAGGCAAACATCCTCGGAGTGATGGCATTTCACTATCAACTTGTCCAGAAGCCCTTGTGGTTTCTAGCATAGCAGCTGCTAAGGAGGCGGGAGGTTTGCTGTATTATCCAGATGCACAATATCCGTCATCAAAGGATCGTCAGGGCCCTAAGGATGTTTGGGGGTTCCGGGGCGAGTGAGGGGCAAGTTTCAGCGTGAGTCTTGAGAGAGAGAGAGAGAGAGAGTCTAGAGAGCGCGCGACTTGAGATGGTGGGGAGACGACCGGACGTATCATTGAAAGTGGGTTCTTTGGGGGATGCACCGAAGATTAATGAGACGCCAGGTGAAGTACCCAGTCTAGCCAGTAACTAGGTATAGAGCCAGGGTCGATGTCAATGGCCACGAGGCAGTCATGGCACTCCAAAACTTCTTTGATATGAGGATGTTGGTTCTGCCTCGGAATGCCTTCTCCTAGCCATTGGATAAATCAAACTCTGGCAAGGGCGACCCATGTACTCGAGCCCTATTGAGGAAGGCCCCCGATCTCACCTGCCTAGGGTACATGCATGGCATTTTTGACTTCCGTGGGTGAGGTTACCTTAGGTAGGTAGGTTAGTACCTACCTTATGTTGACCTTGCCGACCTAAAGGCAAGAGGTGAAAAGTAAGGTACCTGCCTTACTGTAACTTAAAGGTACAGTACCTATCTTATGGATATACACTACCTTACCTATATGGTGAAAATATCCCTTACCTTAAGATGGGATGAGATTCCAGAAGGTAGCTGCGATGATATTATATAAGGCAGGTTACCTTAGGTATTCTCACCTACCGCTTGCCGGTAAACGAGAATTGTTCAAACTTCTCATCAGCAACAATATCGAATCGTCCAATGAACCTCCCTCCCCCCCATACTCCTTTACCTAGTGGTCTTGGTTTGCTGATAACAGACAAAGGGCAAACTATCATTGGCTGCTCTTCGAAAGTCTGCCAATCTTTTTCCCCATGGACATTAAAACTACGGTGACTTCCTCGTGGACCGCTGACGAAACAAGTCGCATCGTTCTTCAGATGACCGGCTCTGGCCCATCCCGAATCACCAACCAGCGGCCTTGAGACCGCTAGCGTACCAGCGCCATGGGGTTCACTAGCGTTGTCAATACAGCCTTCTGAAAAGAGTGTTGATATGTACTGGCTGTTACAGGAATGAGATGGAATGGTTTTCAGATTCTAGACATCCCTGAAGGGCATCCACACCATTCCCCCGTTCCAGTAAGACCCTGAAGCTGCCACCGGAAACACGGTACGACAGGTGGTAGTACGGCTCACAACGAATTTGTCCCCATCAGAAGTGATCTGAGACCAACGTTATGAACCCAACACACTGCTTCTCAACAGCCAAGTGCTTATCTGAGTGTCCGAGATCGACACAAGAGGTATATATCAAGGCTGAGGAGCGGTCAAGTCAAAATTGATCTTCAACGCTAGGGTTTAGGTGAAGCTCTATTATAGGGAACCCCCCCCAAAAGAGAGAGAGAGAGAGAGAGAGAGAGAGAGCCTAGAGAGCGTCTGCATAGGGGATTAGTCAGTCGTCAGTCAAACGAATTTGGGATCAACGAGTGGAAATAAGGAACGACGCGTGATGGAGCCAGATACTCCATGCTCGGTACATTGGAGGCAAAGGACATCATCACATGTTGGTTGAATGGAAAATCGCAACAACACATGACGGCCAATATAATAATTACACACAACTCGTGCGCATATGAGGTTCATGGCCGATAATTCGAACAGGGATCTGCGACCAAGCAGCAGCAACTGGGGCCACGTCGAAGGGTTTGCCAGTTTGTATGTACGGAGTAGTATTACATATCAATATCAAACCGCCAGCAACGGTGGGAGCAAAATTCATGTCAACGAGGTCAACAACGAGTGGCCGACGTTGGCTTGGGTCGCGTGCATCCAGCAGCAGGATTCAGGTGAGGACCACCCCGGACCCTGGTTCGCCATGCCTGGTGTGCTGTTTCCTTGAGGATGTTTGTCGGCCTGTCATTTTGCCAGTTCTATCGACATACCTAAGTTCCTAGGTATGGATGTATGTAGGCCTCGGATAGCTGCCATTGTCTTATTCTTGTCCTGTTGGTCGGTATGGTTCGATCTCCACGAACCGCTAAGCTCTGGAATAGGGGCCTTTGCACCGCTCTCTGTTACGTTTTAGAGATATATGTGTAGGCTGGTACTCCGTACAGTAATTAGTAGTTCGTCCTTTCTGAGGCTTTGGATTGGTGCTGGATAGTCTCACACCCCTGAACAGACCCGAGGCATGGAGGTACATACATACTGTTGCCAACTAGGCGCACCCCAGTCATTCTTTCTTCTTTCGATCGCATCCTTGTCCCTTGGCTCGTCTCGCCGGGTTGGATCCATTGCTTCAAGATACGAACCAGGCGTCGTGCTTTGTGTCACTTTTCTCCGTATTCCCCTTCATAAAATACATGGCACTAAATAAAACATCGCCAGGTTCCCAACTGACCCCTCACTGATGACATGGTGAATCTCTGCTGTTATTCCCTTCTTCGCCATCGTCGAGAGATTTTGACACCATCTTCTTTGACCATTGCGTCCTTCTACCACCTCCATCTGCGTTGGAGAGCCTGACTTTTGATTGATACGTGCAACCGGAACTGCGGCTATCTGTGATTGCTCGCTGTCACTCCTGTACTGTAGTATTGCTACCGCCAGCACCAACGCCTCTCCCTCGTCACATCTACAGTCGGTTGTGAGAATCTCTTCATTCGCTGATCCATTGCATTTGGCCCACGGTCTTGCCTATTTACGTTGCTGGCTAGCCGCTTGAACTGCCTGCACCGTCAGTACTTACAGGCCTAATCACACAGTCAGCCTTAGCATCTATATCGACAAGAGAGGATCTTTGCTCGATTTGCATTTGGGATCTAGTTGGATTTGGATTTCTCTCGCTGTACCAGACTCGACTGGCACAGTTATCAGGAACATCCATCCATCCCCCCCACCTCCAGGAGGACAGCCGCCAAGAGGTTGCGCTACTGTACCTCTCCAATTGACGGGACCCGACGGAATAAGCAATTCTGTGCAGGTGGTCGTCTCTCACTACGACGACCAACTAACGTATTAAATTACTACATACGACCAACTGAAGTTGGGAACCAACTAAAACCAACTTGGTTGAGCGAAACCAGGCGAAACACGGGCCTGCCGGGCTGGAGCCAACATCCCAACCCATCCCAACCCAACCCACCCCGTACCGAATTTGATAAAACAAGTCGCGAGTCGATCGACCGAGGCCACTCTTGACGCCCCTGGCTTTTTCTTTCACTCCTTCGACTTATTAGTACCTATTCATTTACTCGCAACTGTACTCCGTAACTGCAACTGCAACGAGGAGAGGAAAATAGCAACCGGGTTATCTCTTTCTCTAACTTCCTTCTTGGTTCGTCATCTTCGTTCTTCTTTTCTTTTTCTTTTCCTCTTTCTTTTTCCCCCTTCTTTTTCCCCCATTCCAACCTTCTCTCTCTACCTCCCGTCTTGCATACAGAACAAGGGAACGCAAATTGGATCTGGCTTCATTTGCTGCTTGCTCTGCTCTGTCACATCTCGCACAGAGCTGAACCGCCCGCTTTGAGCTTGGACCCAAGTCAGAGCGCGCAGGGCAAAAAGAAGAGCGAGCCGTCGTCGAACCATCCACTACCACCACCAACGGACCAACCAGCTTCTATATCTGGTCTCTGTCGCCTGAGCTGAGCTATCGATCGATACATACATAATATTATTCCTTCCTTCCAGCCCATCTCAGCCCCAGCCCGGCCTCCCTTTGTGTGGTGCTGGTTCCAATTAGTTCTCGACGTCCTTCTTTCTGGCTTTCTTGTCAGTCACTCCCGCGACAAGACTCACCCAAAGTCAAATCGAATCGTGTGCTGACTCGAGTCGGCCACGTTCACGATCGTTTCCATTCCTGTCTCACTTTACATTTACGGTCGTCTCCGACCGATTCGTTTCGATCCTTTTTTTTTTTTTTTTGGCTTGTATTCGCTGTACTCGCTAGTCAATACAAGAAAGGAAACCTCTAGCTAACTCGCGAGAACCCAGACCCAGAAAAACCCAGGTACTCGGCTCACTCTGGCTCGCTGACTGGCTTGGCCTGGCCTACCTACCTATTCCCTCCTGCTTCTCCTTGCAGCTGTCCCCGTTCCCGTTCTTGTTCTTGTCTCCTTACAACACGAACCACCTGTCGCCATTTCCCACAACCCTGCACTCGCACTCTTTTCATTATGAGTGCTGCAATTGCAATGGCTCCCTCTCCCGCTCCTCACGAAAGGTTCTCCAACCCCGAACTACCCGCTCCCTCTACTTCGGCTGCCACCGTTGGAACTTCCCCCTCCGCACAACGGTCTTCTCTCAACCTTTCGACATCGCATGCGACAACCCAATCCTCCACCAGCAGCAGCCCGAAAGCTGCGGGCCAGGGTGCCAAATCATCACCCTCAAGCGCGTAAGTACATTTAGATCCTTTCAATCAATTGACTCCGTCGTCGCCATCAATCGACCACTCCCTTGCTCACCTGCCCTTACAGTTCACGATCGGCCGGCGCCCCCCCTAAAATCTTCGTCAAGAAGGAGCCCGGCTCTCCCAGCATGACCCATACACGGCCTCGGCCACGCAAACTTGACCTGTCCAAGAATACGCCCAAATCTAACCAACCAACTTCGGCACGACCCATGACAGCCCGTGACGGCCTTGCTATCCAAGAAGTCGGTATCGCCTGCCTGTCTCCTGGCTTTGTCACCCAAGACCCTGTTATGAAGGAGCAGCTGCAGCGAAGCATGTCGGTTCGAGAACAACAACGACACATCATCGAAGCTAGACTTCACCAGCAGTCTGCCAAAGGGGACGGTCCTGATAAAGATCCCGTGTCACAGTTCGCCGCCAAGACACCCGGCATGTCGAGAAGAAACAAGGCCCCTGGCCTTTCCATCGTTGCGCCCTCCCACGAGCAATTTGCCAATGAGAGAGTTATCCAGTCTGCCCCTCTGGGCCACAGCTTTACAGGACGTCAACATCCTGCTCCCATGACCCGTCACATCACCAACCAGCCATCCAACCTTTCGAGTACTTCTCATATCCACCACATTCCTGCCACTCAAACGGCCAATCGATTACCGCCTATCAGCGATGTATTTGGCCAAGGCCTGTCAGCGCATCCCGACAATGCTCCTCAGCCTCAGTCTCTCTACCCTAGTGGCCCCAGCTCTCGTGGGCCGATGACATCCCCTGGCCATCCTCCACCTCCCCAGGCCCCTACGCCTGGACGAGGTCGTGAGTACAGATCCGCTGAGGAAGCGCAACAGGAGCTTGCTGGTGGGCGGCCGGAACTCCTGCCTAAGCTTGTTCACTATGGTGGACACCAGCCCCCGACACCCCCTTCCCCTGCTCCCGGCAGTCGACCTGTGGATGCTTCACGAAGCGCTAGCACCAGCAGGCGAAGGACGCGCGCTGAATATGAGGACGGCAGCCCACCATTGGGCCATGGACCTGCTCCCACTCGTCGTGGGCCCTTTGGTGCTGGACGAGATAGCCCAGAAACCCAGCGAGCCAAGAAGGAAGAGTTTATCCGATTATGCGAACGCGCGTGGGATCTATTTCACTCTTGAGGCCTCAAAAGACAATAATCAACAATAATCTTTACTACAACGGCCAGCTCGCTTTGGTCATTTTCTCAGCCTAATAATACAGGCATTATTTCTGTTTATTACTTGAACCATCTTATTGTGTGGCATACGTCCGGATCGGCTTTAAAAGGTTGGGTGATACGGCGGTTCGCGGAACTCGAGGTTCATTGGGTGGACATAATGTTTTTCATCTTGACGACGCTATGAATACTGTGCGTCAATATTCCAATGTTCAGAGGCAACAAACCTACATCAACAATCTACTCCTTCATTCGAAGCACCATCCACTTATCGATTGACTAGGTTGTAGTGGTCATTGATCATAGGACTCTGCTATTTATTGAAGTAATCGCAACGGATGCTTCGCAACATCGGGACGGGGACAAGGCAGATATCCGGCCGTGGCTCTTTATTTTTTATTTTTTATTTTTTATTTTTATTTATTCTCGTCTTGTATTTGGTTATTGGAAACGGCTTGGTCTGGTGGGCTGCCAGATCCCGGGTATGAGCAAGATGAAGGGGGTTTGATTTATGTTTTTCTTCTTCTTCTTGCATCCTTGTGTCGTTTTTGGCCAGGAATTGGCCCGGATTTGCTTGGTTCTATTATTGGCGATGGTTTTTGTAGACCTCGCGTGGTGTACTGGACGGGCTTGGAAATAGGATGAAATTTCAAACAGGATTGACATAACTTTTAAAGCGATACTTGACTCGCAAGTCTCCGTAGTTTCCTTTGTGACATAGATAATCCATTCCTTGAAACACAGGTAATCTGGTTACAAAAAAAACAAAAAAAACCCTATTCCGATATATCAGGAGTGGTCCGAATATACAAGACATACATAACACATACAGTATATTGAATAGACAGATGTAGACCTTCTGCAAAGGAACCCTCTTGTTCTAATCATTTCCTTGGTTATATCCGGCCCATCAAGGACTGACTACAGTTTGCTGGATGTTGTCTTGGGAAACCCAAACTTTGAGATGTCATCAGTTGTCTTCCCATACAATGCAAGCTCAGCAGTAACTCGACCGATAGCAGGAGCAAACTTGAAGGCATGTGCATTACCGAGAGCGAGAATCACGTCCTTGTGCTTCTCTAACTCGCTGATGATGAACTGTCGATCCGGCGTGATTGTGTATTGGCAGGTGACGGTTCTCAGCTCATCGCCTCGCTTGGGAATGAGCCTATCCAGAAATCCGTTGAGCTCGTTGCTCAGTCTCTCTGAGGGCCGCCAGGTACGCTCTTCAGGATCCATGTCGTTTCTTCCAGCGTCTTGGCCAGCCTTGAGAGCGGGTTCGCCGTAGAGGGGAAAGCCATAGAACCACTTCTGACCTCCCCAGATCCAAACCGGGAACTTGTCGTTTGCAAACTGTGCTTCATGCTCGCGAGAAGGCTTGAAGTAGGTTACCTGCTCCTGCATGACGGTGATCGGGAGCTCAACGCCCAGTGGCTTGAGGAGCTTGTTCGTCCATGCATCAGCAGCGATGATGACCTTGCGAGCGTGATAGACGCCTTGAGACGTTTCAATCGCTACGCCTCCGCTGGGCTGGGGCGTTACAGCCTCGACGCGTGTGTTCTCTCTGAGAATGGCGCCGTTGAAGCGAGCCTGGAACTGGAGCGTCATGACAGCCTTTGTGGCGTGAACAATGCCTGAGTCAGGGGTGAAGACGGTATCAACTCCCTGAGGAACATTGAACCCAGGCCATCTTTTGTTGGTCTCCTCGGGCGTGAGAAGCTCATAGGGGACGTCGTTGGCATCGAGACTAGTAGTAAAGTCACTCGATGGCGTCGGTCCCTTCTGTGGGAGAAAGACAACGCCTCCCGTGATAGTCAACATCTTCATCCCCGACCGCCTCTCCAGCTCGGCCCAGTCTTTGTAAGCTGACCGAGCGAGGGCGACGAACTCGGGAGCCCCATATGAGGTTCTGACGATGCGTGAAGTATCGTGCGAAGCGCCGCGAACGTGGCCCAGCTCGAATTGCTCGAAGCCGACAACTCGGGCGCCTTTGATGGAAGCATGATAAGCTGCGGCGCTGCCGAGGGCACCGAGACCAACTACGGCGACGTCGTATTGTTCCATCGCCTGTGTATGTGAGAGAGGGTGGGTATTTATCAGAAAAGTGTGAGGGTGATGAACTTGAAGTCAGTGGACGACAGGTGTGATGTGATGATGGGGTGATTATATAGGTATTTATCGTTTCCCAATTCTGGACCTCGAGCTGCCTATCTGAGAAACAGCCAGCATTATCAGTTACATTATGAGCTAGATATTACCTTTGGTTACCATGCTGTGTCACTGCTGAGCGACAATTGCGACGGTACTTGGATTTGGAGGGTTTACACCAAGACTCGGAACATGCTCCCGCAACATCCCCCCTGCGAACTACACCGGATAGGCTATCCGATTCACGATATCAACACTTTTGTAGGTAAGGTAAGGACAGGCGTGTCTGGATAGGTAATTGATGGCGAATCATGTCACCGGCTACCTGTGCCGATAGTCAGGACGGTGCTGGAGTCGGAGGATGCTTTGAGAGGCGGAAACCTGCCACTCTCATCACAATTAAGTCACGGGGACTGAGTCAGGAGAGAAGAAGAAAGTCTTGGATATGTGCTCTTGGCATCTTTGTGCTGACATGAGAACAACGCCTTGTCTATTCTGCTTTGCTTCATGTTTCTTGGGTCTCGATGACAGGAGTATATATCATCGACGCCCCTTTTCTTCTTGACCTCTGGGGACACCTCTGGGGACAGACAGATCCAAAAACCAGATAGATGTCTTTGGAACTGAACTGAACTTCTGTCTGCCCGGCTCGAGGCCTCTTGGCCTACCAAAGGTCTCTTTCTCTTTCTTCCCATAATTCATATCCATTCGTGTTTGCCTTGCACCGTCCTGCCCTGCCTCATCTTTACCATCACGCGCTCTGTCTTGAAAACGCAGCCTCCTATAACAAAAATTGACTTGGTGGGTGAATAGACTGAGCCTCCCTGTTCCATCGACATAACCCCTGGGTTATAAGCAAGCCATGCCGTCCTGTATCATAAATGCAAGGAACCGCCACCCTGCCAGGACATGATACGCTTGAAAATGATTAAAAAGGAAAAAGAAAAAAGTCGATGTTTCTGTTTACAATGCGCCCAACACCATTGCTCGATTAAAAATAACAAAAGAAATAGTCCAAACGATGGGTCGTCGAATCATCATAGTGGCTTGGCGTGGCTTGCTTCGCTAAACGCAGCCATCAACGCCAACCCGCTATTCCCGCCCTCTGGATATTGGCCATCCTTCTAGAAGTCCTTTTCGTAGTTGGTTCGTTACTGTAGACCCTGCTCAAGTCGATTACTCATCGAGTTTGAATCGCTCGAATTAGAGTCCCCAAATTGACCGTCATCCTCACCATCATCTTCTTCATAGACCCTCTTCACCAGCCTTGCATAGCTTGATCTCACGTACCCATTCTGACTTAAGGACCTGAGCGGCCGTCAAGCGTCGAGTCGGGTGGGGGTCGAGAACGGAGTAGATGACATTGCGGCATCGCGCCTTGTACAGAGTCAGCACGGGATGCACAGTACCTCGGGTCTTTATCGCATTGAATGAACTTACCCGATGAAGAGATTCGATTGGGCCGTAGCCCTCCTCATCACGGCGACCCTCCAAATAACGGGCGTAGAACTCGTCATCGTCCTTCTTGGCCAGTCGCCAAAGATGTCGCCCTGTCCTCATTGCCATGAAGATGACACCACAAGCCCACACATCTACAGCTCTGGCGTCAAACTCCTTATCCGTGTATTCCTCGGGGGCAATGTATGGAGCAGAACCGCATAGGCCAGATACCATATGCGCGTCTGTCTCCCAAGCCATTCGGAAACACTCTCCATTGCCAAAATCCGTAATTTTGAGGGCGCCACGGGTCGTCAGGAGCAAGTTTTCTGGCTTCAAATCACGGTGCGCAACACCCATCTCATGAAGATACTCGACACCTCGCATCATCTGCTTGAAGAAACAGTCGGCTTCTTGTACCTCGAGCTTTCCACTTGAGAGAACGAGAGTGTACAAATCTCCTCCAGCGCAGAATTCCATGACTTCGCAGTAGTCGCCTTTGGCATCCTTAAGCAAATCGAGTGTGTGAATAACGTTGGGATGCCGAAGCGAGGACGATATGCAGAATTCGGCTGTGAGTCGTTTGCTATACTTCTTCTCTGTCTCTTCTGGTCGGCGTCGGAACTCCTTGACAGCAAAGAGCTTTTCATTGCTGCCACCAATCTTCTTGTGGGAGATTCGAACAATGCCAAAAGCACCACGGCCAACCACCTCCTGGCATTTGCCGTATTTCTCGACCAGGGTTGTCGTTGCGCTGGGCCCACCTTTTCTATCGCCAGCTTCTTCTTTTTCTTGTTGTAGTGTATCCACCCAATTTGAAACGAGCGATAGATCGTGCTCAGCGGCTGCATCCTGCTTCTTGCCGATGATCGCTCTCCACATATCCGAGAGCTTTTCCTGACGTCGACTAGATTTTAGATGATGCTCATGGCCACCCTGTGCTTCCGGATTTAGAACAAATCGTTGAGAGGGTTCCTTGCCACTGGTCGATTTCGTGGCGGGTTTGGCTGGTGTCGTGGCCTTGTCAGCCGGTTTGAGCGAAGCCCTGTCGCTACCCTTCTCGGTGGACGAAGTCTTTGCCGCGGGTGTAGAGGTGCCGTTTGTGGAAGAAGCCCGCGGGCGATTAGGTAAATCAACAGTCGAAGGGGCGGGGGTCGGAACTCTTGACGTATCCTTGGATGAGAACATGCGGGTGAGACGGTTCTTTACTGAGGCTGTTGGCTTGAGATGCGTGTCTGAGGGAGGATGTCCATTATCAGTAGTTGCACCATTCTGTGGTGCTAGACCAGGGGACTTCTTGACGCCATCTTGAGATTTAACCGAGGATGGTTTCGAGCTCGATGCGGAGGGTGGTTTTGAGGCACCAGATGCAGTGGGCATTTTTGGAAGTGAAGACGAGACAGAGTCACTGTCTCGGGTGTTGTTGGTGAGGATATTTAAGGCGAAGAGTAGAGAAAATAAAGTGACGGAAGAATATGCGACGACCTGGTGCGACACCAGAAACAGGCGTCAGTGAGCACGACTCGAGCAAGGGTCTGTTGCGCAACGGATAAGTCTAGAAGCAGCGGTTCAGTTGGCGGGCAACCTAAGCCAGCGTACAGTAGTAGTAAGCCAGGTAACAACAGAAGTGCCGAACGCAGAAGCACGAGTTTTTAATCTGGCCAAATGGCGCAGCGCAGCGCAGAACGAGATTGACGAGTGATCAAAAACAGGACAGTGGGGGATATCTGAGTTGTCTTTGGGTTACCGATCTTGGCGGGGGTTGGAGATGAGGCGAAGCAAAAGGCGAGCGGCAAAACGTATTGGACTGAAATGTGCAGTATGTAAGTACTGCAGCGTAGGTATCGGATTGGAGGTGTTGATAGTGGCTAAAAGCCCCGTACCAAGAGTGGCGGGTTTCTGTGTCTGTTCCGCTCTGTTGTTGGTAGGACCGATGTAATTGAGTGAAGGTCCCGAACAATACCGACAAAGAGCTTATTCCGAGGTAGAGCTATCGAGCTGAGCAGAGCAGCAAGAAGATGGCAGCAACAACAGCAGCAAATAGGGAAGAGAGAGCAAAAGAGGACAGTCCGAGGTGGTGCTCAAAGCCGCAAGTGAAGTCTTTCTTGGCTGATGATGATGCCGAACGCCAAGACAAGGCGGGTGCAGGTCACGGAAGGATGTCGGCTTCTAGGTAGGTATGTAGGTAGGGACGGACGGACCACTATTCGTTGCGAAGAAAGGTAAGGTAAAAAGGTACTGAAATGGAGCTCGTACGAAGCAGCCTGTAGTAAAGCTGGGTCACGATGACGAGACGAGAGAGGTAATTTCGAATTCAACAGCCAGCTCCTCGAGCACTGCTGCAAGCTGAACGCAGGAAACTGTCGCCCTCCCCAGTGGCAGCGTTCACTATGGAACAAACGCCTACAGGCGTTGATGGGCTCTGAAGCCCGTGCAGCTGCAGCTATACCAACGACAAAAGATGAGGGGAGCGGGCAACCTTTGTCGCGACTGCCAGACAAAGCAGGACAGGAGCAAGGGTAGGACGGAGATGAAGGGTAGAGAGGAACAGTGAAAGGTGAAAGGAAGAAGTAATGGTGGGAAAAAAGCGAAGCGGGAATTTTTAAGACGACGGAAGGCAAGAAGAAATAGTGAGTGAGTGAGGGTTTTGAGTACCTAAGGTAAGGTAGCCTCCTCTTCAACGGCTTAGGCCTAGGCAGGGTCAGTCAGGCAAGGTAAGGTACCGTAGGAAGGGAATTATCAAACAAGGCTAACTTGTTGAGCGGGCAGTCAAGAGTTCGAACGATCTGTCCCAAATTAATTTAAAGAAAAAAAGACCCCAGATACAGATGCAGTGAGTAAGTGACAAATAGTACTGCCAAGTACTTTACGAAGTGTGATGCATATTATGGAGGCGCATGTACCTGAAAGGTTAATCCGAGGGCACCTAGGTAATGGATCCATAGGCAGGCAGGTACTTGTTTAGTAGTTAGCACCCGACCTCATGGATGGAACCAACCGCTGTAAGAACGGGGAAAAAAAAATTAAAAAAATTAAAAAAATTATAGCTCCGTCTTTCTGGCTGTAATTTGCCTAGCACCTACAAGGACTCGGCCCTGGAGAAATGGAGCGGGCAAGATTGGATTGGATGCCACAAGGACACCAGTTATTGCCTTACCCCCGCCATCACCAAGTCCATCTCTAAGAAGCATTTTCGTCAGTGCCAGTAATTCGAAAGCTGTCTTACATGACAGAGGTAAATAAGGGTACGTACTTACCTAGGTAGGTAGTAGACCTCAACACCTATCAACATCAGACTCCTAGAAGCAAGCCGGGCATTCAAGTTAAGGTAGGTAGGTACATAGCCGGAACGGCGCCGGCATCATATGGGTCTCTTTGATCATGCATTCCCATATACATAAGGCATTACCAGTTCCAGGCTACTATACCTACATGAGGTTCTTCATCGGCAAATTCATACCTCAGTCAGTTTCTGACTGAATTTCAGTTTCATCATGCCCTACCTACCTGTAATCCACGTTCGGAGGTACAGTGCATTGGCTGGCCCCCAGTGCAGAGGAACAAAAGCACTTCACTTCTGCTGCTTTAAGCAAGGAGGGCCGGAAGCTGCATCTGACGGTGGTCAGAAGGACATATTTCCATACTAAAACACGACAGCTCTGCTCTGCTGGTCGATCACCCAATCCGCTGTTTCAAACGATCTCTCGTCTATGTCACTCAATTATTTCCGGCATCTGCCACAGCAGCCAAGGGTTTTTCTGGGCGTCTGCGTGAGCCCTGGTCCTCACCTCACCAGAAAACCCCATCATGAAAGGAGGGGCCACCAGCGCTACTCCGCGGACAAAAGTACAGGTAGACTACCTAGACTGCCTAACTACCTCAAGGGATAACAGTCATGATGTAGCGTCATGAGTTCCAGGTCCCAGAAAGGGGAACTCTCACTCAACCTCGATGCCACTCTGGATGACAGCCAGACCCGCTGCATCAGGTCTCTTGTGAACTGGGCCAAGACGGCACAGTACCTCGAGCCGGGAACCATCGAGCCCCACCTGTCATCCAACAGGGGCACACATGAAGTACGGTACGTTCTGGTACGGGGTACCCGTCTCTACCTCTCATTGAACCTCTATTTGTCTTTTCATCTGTTATTATCACCGAAAAGATTGACCACGGACCTCCAAAATATGTACAGCCAAGCTTTAGGGCGGAGACACTGGGGACGTGCGTGCTCCCATGTATTAGTCTCCGACAGACCGAACGCTTCTATCCGTACCTACCTACATACTCATCATGTATTACGGAGTACTGCGTGCTCATACATATTCGATATCATATCAGCTGCAATTGCATGTTGTCCAGCGCACATGAACCCAGACAGACGCTGTGACGTAGAGCGGGCAGCGAGCCAATCAGGAATACCGAGGTGAGCATCTAAATGTATGACGGCAGATTTGTGAGCCTTGCGCCGCACCGCACCGGCAGGCAGAGATCCGGTCCTTATAGTACAATAACTTATACGACAGAATCAATAACAACTCGAGACGAGGTGCGGAGTATGGGTCAAACCACACGATAGGACGTGGTGACTGTTTTGGCATGGCGGTGCAAGGCATTACAATACATTGCATTGCATTGCATCGCGTCGCGTTGCATCGCATCGCATTATGTATGTACACAGAGAGAGGCGAGGCACTAGACAAAGTTCTTGTCCCCAGCCGCGCGGTACTGATCTGTTCCATTGTGGTATGACGAGGCGGCGGCGGAGGGGCACCAGGGCTTGGTTCACTTAGACCTTTACTGATGCTTGGTTTCCTAGCCTAGGTACGATCCATTATTAATTCTTCGAGCATCCATGTTTGAAGCGGCACTGTAGACTGGCTAGACTGGCAGACTGAGTACCAGGCACTGTAACAGTTGCCGCATTTCTATCCGTGCCCGTACCGCCAGATTCAACGTTAGTTAGCGCTAATAATGAACAACACCAGCTCAAAGCAGAGCCGATGCACTTCAGCGGTCGATGCGGTGTGGTGTGGTGTGGTGCGGTGCTGCATCTCTGCGGGTACCCCTCGGGGGGTTAGAGGTTTAACTGGCCGCCGTCTCCCCGTCGTCTCTCTAATAAAAGCGTCTCACGATTCGAATTTGGGTATTGTCTGTCTACCTAGGTACATACCTTGGGTAGGCTGCTTGGTTAGCAATGGCTGGGCTAGAATTTGCCCTGGTATCAAAAGTAAAACCTGCCGCGGTTAGAGGTTCTAACGACCACGTCGTTGATATGGATATATGGACGGAGTATGTATGTATGTGAGTCAAGCAAAGGGTGCTTTGTACGACAAAACTGCATAGGTAAGGAGATTTCGAAAAGTACATAGGCGTGGACGCAGTAGGTAGATGCATAGTGGTTTGCACATATGTATCACGTCCTCGACCTCCACTGCCCATTGACTGACATGTGCTATGGATGATTTGGCTGACCAAGCTCTGGGCCCTGGGGGTGGTTTTGATTTCCAGCTTGTTCGAGGCTTATCCGAACCTCACACAGACACAGGCAGGCCGAAATCAACGGCTCAGTCATGGAATATTCCAGCTGCAACATGAATCTGTCTTGAGAGATGGAGATTCCTCGCAACATTTTCCTCCTGATAACGTGACAAGAAGACCGGCCTGGTCTGCTCAAGCCTTTTTTGTATTCGATATTCTGTTGGATACGTGCGTGCGTGCCCCTTGGTCTGGTGCTGACCCCAGCCAACTAAGGTAACCTAACTGTTATAGTTTAGCAGAAATCCAATGCCAAGAAATGGCGCATAGGCAGGGACAGAGATCTGGCTAGGCAGGGCAGGGATGTCGGAATTGTGGAGGTGATGACAGCGCTAGTTTAGTTAGTAGTTGAAATGTGCCTTTGAGAAACTTCTTGGTCCAGGACTTACTTGCAAGCGGTTCTGTTTTTGAGGTTCTCGATTGTTACCTCACTAATGGTGAAACATTAGCTAGTAACTACAAAGAGAGATAGAAAAACACGAGGTGGTCTAGGCAGGGAATCAATCAATCTTTCAGATAAAGGTATCCTATTAACCTGCCAAGACATGTGTTCATGGTGTCGAATTCTGCTGACAATGGCCCGCGATCGGTGTGTCAAACCCGATAGTTCGGGCGTAAAACCTACCTCAGAGATAGCCTCATACGAGTGGTAATGGTTTGGTATTCAAACAATAAAGCCATGTGCTTTCGCACTCTCCTGGGGCTTCATTTTGAGTATGGGACTTGAGGTCCCCAGGGTACCTTAAAGTTCCTCTGCACTCGGTGGTCCATACCCACTTTAAGGTATTAGAGCTGGCAGATCATTGGCTGGCCTTATAACATTGGCATCAGCTGGTTGTAGAACCCTGCAAATGTATGTGTGTGTGAAGAAGAAAGAAGACGAGTATATCATGATCATCATGAATCGGCCTGCCATCTGAGACGCTGACAGGATCTTATACAAGCCTGTGCGTACTGGGCGGTTGAGTATGTATGAATGAATAAATAGTAGGTAAGTACCTGCTAGCTACTAGGTACACGTAAGGTTGGAAAGGTAGCTGCATCCGGTTCGAAGACAGGAAAGGGAGAAAAGGCCCAGCTTAAAGCTACAACTACATACCTAGGTATATCTTGAACGACCTATTCTATATCGTCAATCTCATACACAGAAGAGACCATTGTTCCTTTCCTAGGTTTACCCAGGGGCCCAAAGTACAACCGGGCTAGCTTGGCTTGGCATCGAGACACATCTGTATCAAACATATACGTTTTGATATGTCCAATATCCTTTGCAGTTTCATTCGAGCCCAGTAAAAAACAGTGTCTAATAAGCTGCTGGTGAACGTTTGGTCCCTGTGGTGGCGTAACACTGCTACGAGCATGAACAATCGTGGTAGCAATGGATAAAGTAGATAGTATTGACAGCAACACCACCGAGTGGGAGGAAACAGGAGGCTCAAGTCACACACACCTCAATGAACCCATTCCCTTTGTTGTACCGGATTCTCAATATCGACCGAAGTGCACTGTGAGGTATTTCCACACATCCGCACAAAATGTGACAAAGCGGCGTGGTCTGCTGCTACCGCTCTTCTCTTGTTTGGAAATACTAAGGTAGGTAGGCATCCTATGTTTTCACGCATATGCACCCCTCTTCCATGTCAACCCCCCAAGATCACTTGGGGAATCCTCTCCAGCCTCTCTTCGTGACACTTATTGGTACTTTAGTATATAGTACAGTCTGGGGCTCTTTCATCCCCACCAGCCCTTGATGGAGCTAGCTCTGCCAGCCAACGCATCTGGCCCTTTTTTTCTGTGAGATTTGCTCACAAAGAGGAGGCCTCCAGATTGCTCGGAACCGTGACCCGCTCACTCAATCCATCCATCAAGTTTCAAGGGTCTATTAGTTTGGGTGGTTGCGCAAACCGAAGAGCTGACTTTTCCGAGTGCTTTCCGACTTTGACATCTAGACATCCTATCCGCCCCAACTGAGGTACCCGAAAATACGGATGCTCCTAGTCGTATGTATATTCCGACGGGACCTATCAAGTCGGAATGCCGATTTGTTGAACTTTAGCTTGGTGCTGGGCAGCCGGGTAATATGTATATGTAATCCTCACCTTGCAACCCTCGGTTTCATATCCTGCCTAGACTACCTCAGGTAGGTAGGTATGCAATTGCCTATTGTTGAAGCTCCTGCACTGAGCAGCACGCACCCATCACCAATTGCACAGCTTGATCGGCATGGTAGGTGGTATTCAACTGAAGGGTTCTGCTAAACGTAACCCCCAGCCTGCAGGGGTGAAAGCTTGCACATCCTTGTAAGCTGGTCTTTTAAACAAAACCTTATCACACATAAGGATTGTTCCATGTGTTCTAGATAGCGACCAGTGTTTGGAATACGTACATGCAATCGATAGAATGCCAATATCTCTGGACGATTTCTATCGAGGGAGAGAAACTGACATGGACTTTTCCTTGCGCAAGGAATCCTTCTTCTGTTCATACCTAGGCTACTGGATAAGGCAGCTTGAACAGAACATGCGCATGATCGGGTGCCTTCACCGCTCGACCCGCCTCCATCATATATCAATATTTACGTATTTACCAGAGAGGTACAGTACAGAGTGAGTACGATACCTGATGCTCCAACACCAGCACCCATGAGGGAGGAGTGGACATCGCAATGTCACCACGCATCAACATCCAACGTTAGGCAAAATGGGATATTTCGGCGACTCCCTGGTCTGGCATTAGCAAGCGACAGATATCAAGGACTACCTACCTACCTACTGCATAGTAGACTGCGCGCAATCTTTTCGATATTTGGATTATTCTAGGTAAGGCACCTACATACTATCTCGTGTGTTGACGTCACACCGTCTTGATTTACATCCATACATCCAGGGGGCAGGCAAACAAACATCTTACACAGCATCTTTTACACCGACAACAAAGTGCCTTCACCGTTTAGACTACCTACCCGTGCTCTATCGCCGAGAGCTCACTGGCTCCCCGTCAAGCCAGCCCCGGTTCTGCTGCCGAAAGACTAAGGTAAGGTATTGAAGCATCTATCTATTCCCTGTAGCCCGCACAAGCTTATCGAAGTTTTCATCTTGGCCCTCTAACTAGACCCTGCCTGCCAGATAGCGACACACACGGACGGACGGACGGGCCCATGCAACATACATACATAATAAACCTAGTTGTGTCCCACAGCAGCATTTTGGTGGCCATCAATTGCAACTCTGAGGGGTTGGCTACTGAGCTTTGATAGTACACTTGATGTATAGTGACACCTTGAGCAACGGTTTCCACGTGGCGCCGGGTGTTCCTGGTGCCTTTCTGTACAGTGGCACCCACTTATGCATGGCCAAGTACCTAGACGACTACATACCTTAGTAGTCATCCCGATTTTTTTATATCCCGTCTTCGGGAGAGCATCCCGCTGCCGCGACTAATCTTGACTGACATTCACCGTTGACTGTTCTGGCGGAGTTTGTCGAGATTGGCAGACCCCTTCTTGCCAGCCGTGCTCGGACAATTATCTCCTCATCGGCCAGCATGGAACCGGCGTATCAGGCTCAATATCTTGTCAAGATGTTGTATCTATTGGCTACGCCTGCTCGAAACCTCTGCCTGCGCTCCTCGTTATGTAATTCGTGCAATTCAAGATTGCAGATCTTGCATTGTTGGAGGTGGAATTCGAGAGCGGCTTGGCTGCCTTGGCAGTTGTGCACCTCACCAAAGGCCTGGCTGCCCGACAACGCCGAAATAGAGGAGTCTCACCGCATACCTGATTCTCATCTTTGCATATCCTTTGCTTCATGTGGTCGAGTCGCCGAGGCTCCAAATCTGTCCGCTGCACCGCTACTCGTACTGGCCCGCAGTTCACACTACTACTACTACTACTACTACTACTACTACTACTACTACTACTACTACTACTCACTGCTGCACATGAGGGTGTTTGCTTTACTTCGGAATATTACCCCGGTCGCAACCAACAGTCGTGTTACACGGTGAGCACGCTTCCTCATATGTATCTCTTGTGGTATCGTTATCACTGAGCTTCTAAAACAGTCCACCGCATTTGATCCACCACTACCAGTCATGTTGTTATCACCCGCAGCGCCATAATGATACAACGTGCTTTCCAAACGTGTAGCCTTACCCGAATGTGTAGCTTTATTCCCTATATCAAGGCCCAACCTTGTTCTTATTGCTTCCCTGAGAGGCCAAGCTTGGATGTGAGGTGCGAAAGCTTGGCTGCGGGCCCCGATTTCTGTAGGCCATCTGAATTCTCGGAGAAGTCTTCACTCCCAGTGAGCCCAGGGACCCCCTTCAGTTTAGGTGTCTCTTTGACGAACTTGGTCAAATATACTGTCGGTCTTCTTGAAGAATCATTCTGGCCAGACGTGATGTTCTCTATAGCAGTTTCATACGCTCGGTCATACACGTTGAAGTCAACTGCCGTTGGCGAATCGGACACCATATCTGGAGTAGCCTCATTGGAAGCGAACTCGTCCATTGTTCCTGTGCCAATTCCCAAGAATGGGGTATTGTTTCCCACAGTTTCGTGGATTGGCGGGATCTGGCTGCTTTCATCACTCTTTTGATTCAGAAACTTGCGCCGCTGATAGAGCAACGCCTCGATCACCTCTGCCTTTGCCCTTTCCTGAGACGCGTCAAAGGTACCTTCGCCATCTTTACGCGAGCTACTGTTAGATCTGGCCCGGTGTTTGGCCAGAATGGACTTGAAGCGGTGGATGGCTTTCATGACGCAAAGGAGGTGATTCATCTTGCGAGTAAAGGCACGGTTAACCTCAAGCTCGTTTGGAGGTTCCACCATGTTGGCACAGTTCTCTTCAGTGGAGAGGAGAGTGTCCGTACCCTGCTTGGTGACCCAGGGGTGCTCCTGCTTAGGTGTTAGCTCTGTTACTTGGGACGCTCGCAAGGTCTGGACATCTTACTCGAAGTCTGTCCATGGTTATACGCTGCTCCGGGTCTTTGTTGAGTAGCTTCTGCATGAGGTCGGCAAAGTCCGGGTTCTCGTCCTCTGGGATGGAGGGTTCATCGGTCCTGATAGCGTCGTACATGTCCAAGACGCCGTCACGGTTGAATGGAATGCGCCCATACTTGAGGCAGTAGAGCGAAACTCCCATGGACCAAATATCAGCAGCGGTGCCCGACACGTCACCATGCTTCCCACAAAGTTCAGGGGGAAGAAAGGCGGGTGATCCTGCAGATTTTGCTGTTCTCATATTTTCGGGTTTTTCAAACATCTCAGAAACTCCAAAATCAACGACCTTGAGCACGTCATCGTCAGACAAGAGCAGGTTATCTGGCTTGATGTCTCTGTGGATGACACCCTGAGCATGAACTGCGCAGCATATCGTTAGTATCCCAGAAGAATTAGGGTTCGAGATGACTGCACTCACGATACTCAATGGCCAATATAAGGTCTCGGAACCAATAGCGGCAGTTTTCCTCAGGGTAGGGGTTGGCGTGTTCGTCAAGGCCGACCTTCATAACGACCCCCTTTCGGCACATCTCTAGGACCATATAGATGGAATCTTCCTCGGGGTCATCAAGAACCTCATAGAGCTGCACTAGATTGGGGTGGTTTAGTTTCTTCATAATGGCAATTTCCTCTCGAATGAGGTGCAGCGCATCATTGGAGTCTTTGACCCGGGGCACTGAATTGAAGGGATCTCGACCGCCAGGGCCCATACGCCTTGGGCCTCGAGGACCCTGTCTGAGGATCGTGGATTGGAGGCGTTTTCTGAGTCGAGCCTTGGAGAATTCTTTCACGGCCTGAGGCTGTGTAAGTCGGAGCTGAAATGGGCGGGCAGCTGGCTTGGGGATATAATACTCACATATTCATTTCCGAACTGGTCCTTTGCAAGATGGACAGCGCCATAAGAACCTCTGCCGATTTCTTCCAGGATTGTATACTGGTTTACTCGATGGTGGGAGCAGCCATCGGCATCCTCATCTCCAAACTGTGTCTGCGCATCAAGAGTTTCCTGTGGAACTGGTCAGCCCAATAAGACATTGCTTGATGCTAGTGATAGTTTCGCACCTTGACTTCTCGATGGGCGCTTGGGGTTCTCTTGTGATGCCGGAGAGGACTCGAGAAATGAAGAACTTCTGTCGGTTCCGTCCTTCGTTGATGCGATTGTCAACTGACCCATTGGGCGCATTCAAAGATTGAGTTGAGTCTGACTTACAGGTGATGGACGAGTGGTGGGGGAGGTTTATCGCCAGAGCCATCGTCATGTTGGTCGACTCTGACGTGAGGCGAAGGGAAAGTGAACGATGGTCTCATCTCTGGATGAATTTCTGCGTCCATTGTCAAGGATGATTGATATGTGATGCGATGCGCCACGCCCGGACAAAGTTATGAGGTCGGGCGGATTGGTGTTGATCAGACCGAACTCGATAGACTAAGGGAATCAATCAGTCAGTGATGTTGCCCCGCACCCCGCGGTAAACCGATGTGCTACAGTATAACAGGAATTATTTCTTCTGACAAGGCAAGGTACCTTACCGTAAAACACCTTGAGTATGTACGTGTGTTCTCCAATTGAAAATGGTTCAAAGAGGAAGAAGAGAAGCGCGATAGACAAAAATTGGGTTTAAAGAGCGATTGTTAGTGCCATGTGATATCATTTGGTGGTCGAGGTAAGTAAGGTAACTTACCGGGCAGTCAGTGGGATGGACCCGACTGGAACGAACCAAATGGAAGGTCTTTTTTGGGCTCCCGTCAGTGAGTGAGTGAGCCTTGGCTGAGCGAGCTGCTTACAGGGTGGGTGGGGGCACTATCTTGGTCTCTTAGGGGACTGACACCTGCAGTCAGTGGAGGTCAGTCTGGGGCCAACTGCCCTGGTCTATGGCTGGTCAAGATGGGAGCTTTGGGCCCTACCCCGCCTACCTACCTTAGGTAGGTAGGTAGGTATGGAAGCTCTTCACTGGGTATGTGCCTAAACTTCAATGGGCACAGGCGCCACAGTTAGTTAGGTAAAGCTAGAAGGCGGGAGGTTCCATCATAGGCTTGACCTCAAGCTCTCTCTCTACACCAAAACAATCCATCGCAACACATCGCAATATCATCAGCTCCCATCCTTGACCAACGAGATCTATACACCACTGCCGCGAAGTCGAGTCTGAATCAACACGAGCTATACCTGTCCGCCAACTTGTTCAAGTAGTATCTACTCAAACCCATCGCTGTCTGTTTAACTTAGACGTCGACCTGAATCCCCTTGAATCCCCATCATGGTTGTCTATTCATTCCACATCTTCGACCGACACAGTGAGCAAATTTCCTCGCCTTTCCCCCTCTAGACCTCCCGATTGACAACCCTCTCCTCTCTTTCAGCCGAATGCGTCTACTCCAAGTCCTGGCTTCCGCCATCAGCGGGCTCCGAAACCGCTGCTCCGAGCACATCCTCTGATGATGCAAAGCTCCTATTCGGCACCGTCTTCTCCCTTCGAAATATGGTCCGTAAGCTCGGCGGTGACGACGATGCATTTATCAGCTACCGTACTTCCCAGTATAAGCTACACTTTTACGAGACACCCGCCAACTTGAGATTTGTTATCCTCACCGACACAGCGACCTTGAGCATGCGCAATGTGCTACACCAAATCTACATAAACCTATGGGTGGAATATGGTGTGGTTTATGAGCCAGTAAAAGTGTAACATCTGAGCTAACTTTCTTTGTAGTGGTCAAGAACCCCCTGGCGCCTGTGGAACACAAAAATGGCGATGGTGTCAAGAACGAGCTCTTTGAGCTGGGCCTTGATCAGTTCATCAGGGGCTTGATGTGAGCGGGAGGAGCTGGAATATTCAGCACTTTTCAAAGCATTACCTTTGAGAATACCACTTACGACCATGGGGCCTTTAAGATGGGGAAACAAACTCACGTCCCCCCAGCCGGTCGAGACACTGCGCTCTCAGGCATGACCTAAGAGCTGCAGGCATGAAGGAGGTTTATCTACTGGCCTTACCGTTGCCAGGAGAATAACCCAAACATAGGAACATGGAACTCGCGTTTGCCCGGCTCCGAATAGGATGACGGTTTCGGCATGGCAGCGCAGTTCCGTACCAGGAAGGTGCCTGGAAACGTCCCTCACGTTCGGCTCAGGAGGCATGCGAAAGTAGAGAAGAGGAGAGAAGACTACACCAAACGCCATTTCCGGCATCAATGCTATACAAGGGGGGTTGTTAAACCAAATCCCTCTGACTCGACTGAACTATATCAACACCATATACTCGCTTCTAAATAACTAACATGTGACATTTATTTGTGCCTTCGATACCCGAGATGCTTCCCAATATTATGCTGCTCCTTTATCTCCATCCCTGATTTCCATGACTCCCAAAGTTATGTAGCAACACAACACAACCAGAACACATACTCTTCACGACTTGTCCTCCACTGCTCGTCCCCATGCGCTCTCGAAGCCCCCCTGAGGGTCTACTACAACCAGGCTTGATTCGCCTTGTGCACCTTGGACTTGTGTCTGTGTCTGAGTCTGTGGTTGCGATGCCTTGGTGACACCAGCTGTCTGCGAAGCGCCAAGATCAACAGCACTGGCCATCAGGTCATCATCTGTGCGAATTTCCTGCTCCCAATTACTTGAATACACGACAGCAGCAAAAGCCTCCAGATCACGGACAGTCTCCATCTTCTGGAGGTACTCGTTGGGCATTCCGTCGCCAATGACATGTGCCTGACGTGTCAACACCGACAGGATCTTTGGCAGTAGAATCACCTTTGAGCGCTGCTGATCCTTGAGTTCGGGAGTGACAATACCATCTGAGGCCGGGAGTTCAAACGCAGCCGTGGCGAGCTTGTTATCAATGAGATAGGAAAAACCTGCGTCGAGGAGAAGTGTGAGGACGTGCGTGAAACTGGGTGATTCGATAAGGTCGGCTGTCTCGTCAAGCAGCCGTCTCAGGATTGCCTGTGACGCGGGTGTTGACTGTTCGCCACCCTGATTGGATGTATCGTCGAGGATGCCCGACTCCCGAATCACCTCGTCTTCCATGCCCCGGGGTGGGAGGAGAAAGTTGAGCCAGTCTGACTTCTGACGCTCCTCCTTGGTAGAGCCTTCGACAAGCTTCCTCACCTCAGTCGTCAGCTCGGAGAACCTCTCAAAGCTCAGAAGATCCCGAGGGCTCAGGCTGCCAAAGACAGTGCGCACGGCGCTCTCTACCCGGTGCATCAAGTCCACCCATCCTTTGTTCAGTAGCCACCAACTGAAGGTTAGGTACTTGCGATTGATGTCGAAGTCACTGCCGTACGTCTGTTCGGTGTTGTCGTCATCGTTGTTCTCAAGACTGATGGTGCCTTGTTGGCCACCTGTTGCGAGGGCCACAACGCTCGATAGATAACTTCTTCGGCCAAGTAGGTTGAGTTGAACGCGAGTTAGCATTGTAAGCAGCGCAAGGGTATATATCAAAGTAAAAGACCGCGTCACCGCTGCAGTGTGTGTTAGTTCTGGCCAGACAAGAAGAGCAAGGCTGTTACTCGCCGCTGATGGTCACGTCGTCCCATAGTTGTCGCTTCGTCTTGCGAGGCTTCGGTGCTTCCTTGTTCGCTTCGCCGCCGGCGTTGAATGGCGAAGATGTAGGGGCCTGGCTGGACTGTGCACCGCTCTCGCTTTGGCCAGCCATGCTCTTCCCATCGTCCTCTGTCAATGTAGTATCTGCGATGCTGGGCGGGGGTGCAGATTCGGGGCCACCGTTCTTTATAGCCTTGGTGGCTTTCATCTGCTGGATCTCAAATGTGATCTGCTCCGTGTTCATGGCTTCGAGAATGGCAGTCGCGGCGGAGGGCAGGAGGGCCAGGACGGTGAATGTGCAGTCCTCCTGATTCTGTTCGAAGCGACGTCGCAGACTGTGTCATGAGTTGTCAGTATGTGTTTGCGTGTCACTTCTATCAGATGGTTGATGGTTACTTCTCCTTGGCGATGCGGTCGCTGCTCATGCGCTCGCGGGCATCATTAAGCTTTCCGATGACATATTGCGTCGCGACGTAACCGGCACCGATGACGCCCACGCCGACAGCAATGGGCGTACGATTGTTGCGCAGCCAGCGCCGAGCAGATGTGAACATGATTTGAAGATAATGAGAAGATACGCGATGAGTAAAACGGTGATCAATTGTCCATAAGTTGTAACTGTACGTAAAGTATACCGACCGATTCACCGAGGCAAAGGGTACCACCGCGTGAGCATGTGGACGTTAAGAAGCCGTTGAGAGTTCGGGTTCCGTCTGGGAGCTTCTCGTTGGGGTAAGGTTGGAGTTAGGAGAGTTTTAGGGAAAAAGGTTCAGGGTTGGATGTCAGTGCCAATGCCAACATGAGCCCGAGCCTCGGCCCTGAATATGGATCGAGGCTTTGATAGGTACTGTATACCTTTAATTACCCCGTGGTCGGAGTCGGTAGACGTGGCCGAGGTGGAGGTGGAGTTTACGGTATGAAATGTGGCTGGTGAGATAGAGGATCTACTGTACTCCGTAACTCCTGTGTGGCTGTGCTGAGGTTAGCTGAAGCACGGGGTAAGTGGGGAACCTAACCCGATCCCATGCCCATGCCCCTCCCTTTATGGTTCTCGGTGACGTTGTTTCATTTACGGCGTAGGTAGAGAGAGAGAGTCATTATCTTAGGTAGGTTAGTAGGTAGTTAAGGTAGTACTTACTTATCTCCATACCTTCGCATCTACCTATCTCAGCCTCCTTCTTCAAACTATCTCCGTCTCCTCAACCATGATCATAGCCCACAATCGACTCTACAACAGCACCGATAATATGGACCAACAAGAACCACCAGAGTTTATCCTCGACGTATTCGCCGACCCGCGCTCGGTTCGTGAGGTAGTCAAAGGCAAGTTTGGCTCTGCTTGCTTGTTCTCTTGATCTGTCATTGTCATCCTACCCTGGACATCCACCCCGCTATACTTGTGACGACAGAGAAGTGACCATGCTCTCAAAATCATCATGAATGCGCCTCATTAACATGCCTTCTCACAGGAATACTGCATACCATATTCTTCAACCGATTTTTCCCTTCCATCGTCCCACAAACCCGCGAGGTCCTTGACACGACGCTTCCCTATGTTGACGACGACGAGCTTGAGACTATGATAGATCAACGCGTCGCGGCTCTTGAGCGTCAGATCGATGTCCAGCGCTCATCAGGCGGTGCTAACAGCGCCAGCACCGGCAGTGGTAACGGTGGGCGTGGTCAGCTCGTTGTCCAGTTTTTCGAGAAACGTCGTCGCAAAGCTTGGCTGTCCCGTGGCGACGAAGAGGTTTGTTGGGAGTGTTGGACCATCAAAGTCACTGTCGCCGAGCCAAGAACAGAGAGTGGTATGGGCCTCCTTCTCGCTATAAATTAATTCATCCTAAGGGAATTGCTAATACGTGGTTTAGAACGTGCTAAAGTTCGACGAGCAATGGAGCAGACCCTCTCAGCAACAGCGCTGAAGATTGTCGCATTCGTCAATACACACAAAGATCACATACCGCCCATCACAACCCAGGGTACTAACCCGTTTCCCTACAAGATCAACATTGACCAAAAAGAGGCGGCAGGTTGGGCAACACGGATGCGTATATACTAAATGGTGAGCTCCAAAGAGTTTCACACCCCAAGATCCTTGCGGGCTTGCGGCGCTTACGTTGCCTTAACCTTGCGGTACCTTTGTAGACACAATTTTCTCTGGGACACGGTCAACGGGGGACTTGTTGGATAGGCTACAGAAGTCTGGGCTGGCCAGGCTTGGTGAATGATATAGGAGATCCATTCATCTGGGATCAATAGATCAAAGGCGTTAAAGGAGTCATGACTAATAACCAGTATACATAGGTCATTCATAATTGATACCCCTTCCTAACATGACGGACGACTCGTATGCCTGCCAGTGACACACGAGAGAAGTGCCTCCGCCAAAACGAAGCCCAGATCGGGTGTCTCAGCCACTTGTGCATTACCTGAACGAAACACGGGATAATGGCTGGTCGAGATGCCTGGAGAGACAAGATCTGATTCATCGGCAATAAGTCACAGCGAGGCACACAATATTGACTTTGCATCAGTGTAGTAAATCTTAATAAGCACTGTCATTGAGGCAAGAGTGTAAATAATAGCTACCATACGTGGTCGAATGTCCAGACCGTTCCTCTCATTTCACTGCCCTTCCTGATTCTTTCCATTCCCGAAAACCAAAGCAAGCAACCCCCTCCAAACCGAGAACATGTGATATGCGTGCGATACCATTCATCATTCCTCCCAGAGGACCATCCAAACTCCCGGCAGAAAATAGCATAGCATGAACAGGTAAAGGGAAACGCAACCAAAGGAAAAAAAAAACATATCCCACAAAATTGCTATTCAGAATCCCAAGCCTTGTGAGCGAGTAGAACGCGCCCCAAAGTCATTATCGTCGTCAACTGCTAGCCGTGAAGCTGTTCGAGCACTCGACTGGTGCCGAGTCTCCCTGTTCTAGTCCATACCGGACACGACCCAACATACACAAGCCACAATCAGGCTTTGTATATAGGTCAATTCTCGAAGGAATTGTTATGTTTTATATTCTTTCGTCAAATCATGAATGTCATACACGTTTATGCTTATTTCGTCATCTTGCCACGTTCGTTTTCGGTGTTGTCTTGGTTTTTAAAATTGAGTCGTATAGCTTCGCGGTAACCCGGGCTTGTTGCTCCGTGGGGGCTTTCTGCTGTTGTTCTGTGATGTGGATCCAATCTTATCAAAACCCTTAAAAATGTCGAGCTCAGGCATATCTGTAATGCCGCCAGCGTTGGGGCGGGCAAAGTCCAGTTGGTCCATCATAGCCCCCGAATTCCAATCATTGGGGTCCAAGGAAACGTTCAAGAAGTCGGCAAACTTTGTGGACTGATTTCGCAAAGGAGATTCTTGGAACATCTTGCTCGGGGAGCTCAGGCCCTCGAATACCTTGCTCGGGGTATCGAACTGCATAGACTGCTCGGGTGGTCGTAGGAGTGGAGCAGAGGCGATGGGCTTTCTGGCAGCGGAGTTGGTGATATCACCAAGAACTGATGCGGAAACTGTTCGATCTAGACGGGTACGCTTCGCGGGACGCTTCATAGGAGACCCAGCTTCAACTGAGCTCATAACAGGGAAAGTACCGTCCTCAAGGCAACCCATACCAGTCAAGTCCTGATTCATAGAGAACTCTCCATCACTAAGGATACTCACACCGAAGTTGGACGGACAGAAGTCGTTGCCTAGGTAGAAAGCTGGGCTGTAAGGAATGTTCTCAGCGTCGCCTTTCCTATCGGGTGACTGGAGCATGTTCCGGACCGCGTCGCGGTGAAGTCGAAGGTTTGTGTTTGGAGACGCCGATGGAGGTGGTCGAGCAGGAGGGTTAAGTTTGACCATAGGAGTAATGGGTGGCAGCATCTGCTTGTCGTACGGTGGTCGGAGGGGAGACGAAGAGACAGGTGGAATGGCGGAATAGAATCGTGTCTTGGTCGGGCTAAAAGGAGATGATTTCCGAATACGGGCGATCTCCTCCTCAGCACGGCCCCTCGACTTATTTCGAGGACGGTCATCCTCAGATGCCAGCATGAACTTTTGGCTAGGCCTAATAGCGGATGACATCTCGAGAGAAGAATAGTAACCGCTGTCGTCCATGGATGTACACTTCCGCTTGTGAGACCGTGAGACAGATGAAGTAATATTTCGGGAGACGGGAGGAGGCGTGTTACTTTGATGATCTACATGCCGAGAGATAGGCGGTGATGAGTGTATGGCGGCAGGCACAGGCGAGTAGAGATATGAGTCGAGAGAGAGTTCTTGGTCGGCCTTGTCAGCAGCATCCTCGGGACCCAGGTTGTCAGAGACAGGAATAGTAGCGTCGGACGAGAGATCGACTGGCATTGACATGGTAGCCCGAGAGGTAGGAAGAGGTGGCAGAGCCGGCTGGCAGGTTGGAACAGGGGGCGGTAGCGTAGGTTCCTGAGTCGGTGCCGAAACCGGCCGGGAAGGCTCGAGTCGAGTCGATATGACATGAAGGTTCTCGGATGCGGAGGTGGACTTGCGAGTCGGCTTCTTGTTCAAATACTGTGCCTCGTGACCGGGCTTGATCACCCAATAGTGGCCTTTACCAGGGTCATCCTTAGGTCTCTCGATCTTCACAAAAGCCTTCTGGAGACTGAGGTTATGGCGAATGCTGTTTTGCCAGCCAGCATCAGTAGGGCTATAAAAGGAGTAGTTGTCGCTGATCCACTTGTAAATCTGAGCAAGTGTCAAGCGTCGGTTGGGGGATCGGAAGATGGCCATGGCAATCAGGTCGGCGTAGCTGAGGGCAGGTTTCTTGCCATCATCGATAATTGGAGGGAAACTGTCGTGGGGAGGAATAACGGTTGTCGCCTCTATCTCTGCTTCAGGCTCTGTCGCTGTCGCTGTCGCTGTCGCTGTCGCCGGCACCGGCTCAGCCTTTGTCTTTTTGACAGGCCTGAGCTCTTTGATGGGAGCAGCCTCCATGAGAGCGCGCTTGCCGTTTGGCTTCTGATAGTAGTTGCTGACCGACGAATCTATCGCATGAGGTGCCGGGAAGAGCTGAGGGTGGACATTCTCCTTTCCGTAATCCCAGGCCATGTCAAAACTTTGCTTTGGAGGCACGGTTTTGAAGTTCGATAGGTAAGGCTTCTTTTGCAACGAATCTGTGGTATGGCCTCGCTTGGATGGCGGCGCCATCGCGACCATGTTTAATTTGTTGCCGTGGGCCGAGGCCAATGGAATTTGCGAGGCGGAGGAAGGCCTTTGCTTGAAGGGCGAGTGCGCATTGTGAGAGGGAGTGGGCGGGTTGAAAACGACGTTTGAGGTTGAGCTGGTTAAGGGCCTTCGGGCTTGCTTTGGGGCAGAGGGCATAGGAGCGTGACTGGTCATTGGGGTGACATTCTCTGGCATGTCGTCCTGGAATATCTGTAGTGGCCCAGTGGAACTGGGAAAACGCGTGTGTTTGCCCATGTCGATCGAGTCACGAAGCTCGATATCGGGTCAATGGGACTGCGGTGCTGAGCAAAATGGTTGAACCAAACGCTGTCCTTTAAATCAAGGTTAGTCAGTCGATGCCGGCGACGGAAAGTGGAAGAGATGACGGTAAGATAACGGGCGAAGGTGGGAGTTAAAGAGTGGACACCGGCAGAGCCTAATGGGACGAGTGTGCATGACGAACGGCAAGGAAGAGGGAGAGGGAAAGAAAAGGACGTCCTACTGACCTGGATGGAGCGTGGATTTCAAGGTACGTAGTAATGAGCTGTGGAGCTGCTTTGACAGGGCTGTCGTGACTTGGTCGGAGCGTTCAATAGGACGAGCAGCCGGTATCTGGGGTTCGTTCGTTCACGGTCTCCGGGAGTTGCTCCGAATATAGAAGCGACTTTGGTGCGCAGGAATGAAGATGACCAGGCCGCGTTGACGAAGAAATATCAGCAGATCAAAGCGGTTTAGAATATTGTCGCAAATGAGTCAAGACCTGCTCGGTTGGCAGACTGTCGAAGGGGGAAAGCTGGTCATTAGAGAGCAAATCGTGAACCAGGGTGGGTAGCGTCGACAATTAGCCAGGTGCAGATATGTAGAAGCGGTAAAGGCTAGTAGTAAAGGGTGAGTGAGTGAGTATCGCCGATTACTCTCTATAAAATGGACGACAGGCAAATGTCGATGGATTCTGACTGAGCCGGAATAGCGAAAACAGTCTCTAGAAGATGAGGAAGAGCAAAAAAGTGAGAGTAAGAGTGAGGGTGAGGGTGAGAGTGTGAGCAAGAGAGGAGATGGAGGTTGATTGTTGAATGATGCAGCCAAGACGAGGTGCAAGGTGTGGTGCCCAAGATTAGTGCACTGCAACGCGCCCTGCAGTACAAGCGCAGGTGAATGTGGGCGAGAAGAGAACCTAAGAGACAGAGGGGGGGGAAAGAATAGGGCCCCGGCGCAGCAGTTGGCAGCAGCTGGCGTGCGGAGGCGTCTTGGGACCTGCTGGAGATGGGGACTAGGCCGTCTCTCAGTGGGCGCTGTACCGCGTATGGCTGTACCTGTGGCCGCCGTGTGTGAGGCCCGGTGGGGACCAGGCGCAGGGAGGATGATGAGAACAGCGACAGGGATTGGATGGAGAGCGCCCGGGCTGACACGACACGACAGGAAGAACGCGAGCGAGCGAGAGAAAGAGAGAGAGAGAGAGCTAAAGAGGGGCTCTCCGTGAGCACTGTCTCTGCTCTGCCTTGGTATCAAGATTGGATGGGCGGATATTAATCGAAATCGATCAATTCGGGCAGGGCGAGACTGATGTCATATGGGCATTAATTGAATAGGGCTTGATTGAACTCGGACCTCTCTTGTCTCGTTCGCATAAAGTCGTAGTAATGAGTATTACGGGGTGAGAAAAGAGGATGAGAACAGGAGGGGAAGAGAAGTAAGAGAAGTGAGAGAAGTCGAGATGCACAGCAGACCAGAGCACAGCACAGCACAGCACAGCAGTGCAATGCCGCGCAACGATTCGATTCGATAGGCAAGGTAGGTTGCGATAACCAGGTAAAAGCAAGGGTGTGTGTAAATCGAGGGCGTACTCTGTACGTGTTTCGGGAATGGGCGATTGAGAGAGCTAAGAAAGATCCAACCGACCAAAGGGAGAACGTCAAGAAGGCAAGGTGAGCTCGCGAACGATGTGAGGTGTGGGCCGCTGCAAAACCAGGGGCGTGAGGATGCAGGGATCTTAGGTAACCCTCCACTAGCATCACCTTAACAAGGACGGACCTTGAAAGTCCCATTTCCATTTCCATTCCCATTCCCATTCCCATTTCCATTTCCATTTCAACAGCGGATGCATCATCAGGCGCCCTCATCCTCGGCCTCGACGCGCGCGGGGATTGACGAGAAATGATTGGCCAGTCTGATTCTCTAACAGCCAAGAGATTGTCACGATTGCATGGCACTGGACGAGTTGAACGCGGGGAGAATTGTATTGGGTGTTGGTTGTCGACAAAAGAGACAGAAGCCCTCCTTTCTTCTCTGCCTCGAGTCAACTAAGAGTGCACAAGTCAAATTCATGATGAGACATTCACTCGTCTCAAGGTGAGGTGAGGTCGCGCAATAGGCTATGAATACGGATGGGAGGACACCAAAACGAACATATTTCCTCAGAACTCATGCGGCCACATTGTTCAACCAGGCTGTTGATCATGCTATTCAAGGCCTTATGGTGTTTGAGCCTGGCACCACATAAAAAACGATAACCGGATGCTCTACAAAACTTGGTATGTACTAGGGATGCATGTAAGGCAGTGGAGACGGTGCCCAGCAGATCTCGATCTTGTTATCGGAGTCTCTGTACATACGTGCTCCGTATTCACGGCCTAACGTATTGCCTGTGCCTGTTGCGTTCCGATTCTGCCGCATCAGTGAAAGCGGTGCATGCAAGATTTTCAGATTTGGATGCGAAGCGAATATGTCGTGCTCTGCCTGATGTGTCGTGCCGTGCTGTGGTGTTGGTGTTGGTGTTAGTGGTGGTGGTGCTGATTCCGGATCAGATGCTCGGATTGTGTTTGGTGCCGATCCTACCTTGAACTGAAAGTCTTGTCAGATGAATATGGTGGGGATGGGACACAAACGGGCACAAGAATCGAGGGACTTTTAGTGATACAGCTTAAAGGCCGACTCATATAGATTTCATGAAATGCATTTCTTCTTCTACTACTACTTCTTCTTCTTTTGAAATACTTGACTGAATTCGACATATATTTACAGCAGGCCAGTACCTAAGAAACCTTGCTACCTGTACCTTGTGGTACGTCGAAGAAAAAGGAAAAAGGAAAAGCTCATCAGATAGACGAGACGCCACGCCACGCCATGCTATACCGTAACGAGAACAACCAGCCAGCCACATTTGGGAGCAGAAAAGGTCTAACGTTAGAGATGCCGAGAGCTATTGAAATGACTACGCCTCTTTGCTCGTCAGTGCCTCGTCTGTCTTTGTTCGAATTTTATCGGCGTTTTTCTTGTCTCCCCTCCTCCTCTTGCCACGATACATACCTGATACCTACCTAGACATGTACATATGTAGGTGTATGTATGTACTTTTTTTTTAGTATGCATTTTCCCCCAAGATGATTGATTGATGGATGGATGACGCCCTCTCAAGCTTGCGGTTCCGAGCAGGGTTCATTAGACGATGATTGGGCCTTGTCCTTGTGAAGGAAGCATTACTGGGTGGAATGCTTCACTTGGCAAAATCAAGTCTGTCAAGTCCGGTCGAGTCACGTCAAAAGCCCAGCCACAGGCAACCGTTGAATAGGTACCTATCCGTAGAGTGCTAAGGTAGGTAGCATACATAAAACGGCCGCCAACCAAGAATGAGCAAGGATGCGGCCAACTGAAAGAGAGTCGAGGTCAGGGTCAGTGCGCACCGTCTTTGTTCGGTTTGACAAAAGAATAAGAAATGATGTGGGTGGATTGAAGCGAGGTACTTAGATACCTAGGTAACTAGTATGGATGCATGTGTGAATTGCCTCGTTCGAGTCGGTCAAGTTGAAGTTGTGTGAGAGTTGGTGGTGGTGAAGATGATGAGATAGCAAGCAAGTTTGGGCGCGCTTTTGGCCGACCAAGACGCGTCTTGAATCAATGGCAATCTTTTGTTTGGATTGTAATTGTCGAGGACCAATGAAATACTGTCAATCTCGAGGGTCTGCAGCAGAGGTTGCATCGAAAAGTCTCATAATATCAATTGGATAGTACTGTACCGTATTACCTGACTTTTAGCTTTTGGGAAAGCAACGGGATGAGGAGAAATACGAGACCCCCGCATCTCAATACCTACCTAGGTACCTATGTATGTACATACCTACAGCACCACTTCATCGTCATTCATTGTTCATTGTTGTCTGTCGTTCTCGGTCTTGAGTTATAGATTATAAATGGACCGACCACACACATTGGATCCTTGTGGTAGGGTGGCTGACAATGAACGACATTGGCGCTGATAATGGGGCTCAACAGAGAGGCTCTAACAGGATCACCCTTGCATGTGAAGCATCGTGATTTTCCTCGTGCCGCTTCTAATCTGTTCTTCCTCCGTCCGATCTGTAGCATATCAGAGTTTGCATTGAATGAGACCAGAAAAGTGAAAAGAGCTTACGCCAGTACGGCACTTAAACTCTTTATACGTAGCTGGCTGAGAGCTGAAGGCTGAGCCAGTGAGTGCACTAGCAAACCACTTGAAGTTCATCGTTCCCATGATGGATCCAATGCTATCCGGGTTCTGGAACTTCTGGCATAGGGACGTGCCCTTCCATTCCTAGGTAGAGTGTAGATAGGTACTGATAGATAACCTCCAAGGTTGATAATAAGCCCTGAGATACACACTCTGTAGTCATGTCGATCAAGGACTGGCAGTGAGTCGTCTCACACGAATCAAATCGAGTAGGTAGGTAAGGAGGCACTCGGAGTAAACAGAGGCTTAGAACACGAGAAGCATAAATATTCCGTCACGCCTAAACGGTCCCGTCCTGCAGGGCGTTGTACAGAATACTGTAAACCCCATTGCAGCGGTCATAAGTACCTCGGGAAGCATCTTTAGCTTTGGGCTGTTTTGATGGGTGGCCCAAGACATTGACATCCAATGCATGGCTGGCTGCCTACATGTACCGTTGAAAAAGCCAGGGCCATTGAATAACGTGCCTCGTGCCTCGTGCAAGGGCTCAAAAGCTGATAACAGCCTCAACCTCTGAACCAAGATTTATCACGGTGGATTGACTAACGTGCTCTTATTAATTAACTACTAGTGTAGTCAATCATCGGCTAGCAAGCAGATCCTTGCTCCATCATCAATAGTTTCAGCTGTCAATGGGTTTTCTTTTATGTACTTACTGTACATACGCAGCGCAACGCAACGCAACGACATTCGGTTTAACGGAGGGAGGAGAAAAGGCCAAAAATTGAGACCAGGACAGACCCAAGACCAAGACCAAGACCGAATCTTGAATATCCCGTATCATAGGTACTTAGTTAGCGGGGTAAGGAAGCAAGTGAAGCGTCATCATGATCACCTCAGTCAGGACTCAGGCTATGCTGTGCTGTACATACAAAAACAAAGCCACAATGGTGTTGTTGGATCTGCTTCCCCTCCTCTTTTACAATCAACCAACACTAAAGTTACTGGTAGCACCACCAAAACTCAATTCTTCAAGCTTCAAGGTATGACGCGTCTTTTTCCCACACTCGTCACGCGTCTTGTCTCTTGCATTATTTACACATTGCCTCTTTAGGTAAACACCCAACAATCTCTACTACGACTCCAACCCCCCGAGTCTCTCTTGTCTGGTACCTTGGGCTCTTTTGCAGGAATGGATATGCAACCCAAAATGCGACCTCACCATCTGACTTGTCCTGTCCTGACCTGACCTCAGCTAAGCCCGAGGTGTTGTAATGACAATCAATTAACTGATGCGATAATTTTGACCGCTTTTTTCGTCCACTAATTATTAAATTCCTCCCTTGAGCGGGCACTTATAGACTATACAACCTTACGGATACCAGCTGATCTTATCCCCTGAGTGAAATATCTACCCAAGGTATCTAGACGCAGTGACATCATGGCCGCTGTCAAACAATCCATCCATTCATTCATTCTTTAAAAAGAAACTGATCAGTCTCGTTTCGTGCCCCATCCTCAATTAAACTGATATCCACATGGAACACGCTTCACGAAGCCATTCGCTCAAGGGCAAACATCCCAGTAAGTTCTTGACAAGGCCCAGGCCCTTTTTTCTCCGCAAATGGCTCTCAAGGGCTTTAATGGGTTCCCATATTGGGACGGGATGTGCTGTCCATGCCTTGTTAGTGAAGTTAAAGCCAAGCCAAGTCAAGACAAGAAGAAAAGAGAACAAATGGTAAAGAGTAAAGGCAGGGATTTAAGAGGCTAGGATAGCAGAAAACAATTGGAACCTTATCAACGTCCAACTGCCGCCGGCCGCATCGCATAAGAAATGCTAATTTTCCAAAAACCAGTTTCTTGAAGCGTTTCACACCTTGACAACTCATCTAGTCCCGGGCTAAGCAGGCATCTATATACAATACGGAGTATCTATCTATCTATCTATCCGTACTTGGTCTTGTTACAGTAGCCAGCCCTGTACCTGTTGGTCTCATGAGGCCTGACCTACCATAGCCATGCCATGTAGATTGGTTGGTAGCAGAAGCTGATCTGAGCTTTCATCCGATCGGGCGCTCAGTTCACTGCCATCTTGCTTACTTTGCTGCTTTTTTCTTTCCTTCATTTTATTTCATTTTGTTTCTATTCTCTTCCATTCTATTTCCCTCGTTCTCGAGGCTCAAGCGGCCGAGGTTTTCCTCCATGACCCGCTCGTAAAGTCAACCCTGCCAGACTACTACATAGGTAACTTACCTACCATTTATTTATCCCTGCATATATCGGACGCTCCGTGTCTATACTCCACGATGTAGTGTACATAGTTAGGCAAAGAATCCGGCACATACTTTGTACGTCCGTACCTTGATTCTCCCTTGGAAGACTCAAGAATTAGTCTTTTTTCGACCAGAGAGATGGGGCCCAGATACATATGTCGGGAGCTTGGTGCGTGGACACACCAAGTATGGTAGTCAGTTCTATAGAGTAGTCTATGCCTTCACATATCTCGCCTTCCAAGGCATGTCGACTCACAAGGAATGAAACAGCCTGCACATCACATCACACACTCTCGGCTCTCTGAGACACGCCGTAACTGACCCTGTCTGTACTCCGTACCTACAGTACCTACTTATACAGAGTACGGATACATCCTCGCGCCCTCGTTTAGCCAATCCCGACTCTTTACATGTTTCATTTAGATTGACATGCTCACATGCACTACCTCCCGCACCTCACACTCACATTCACACCATGCCTTGTCAGCTTGGCCAGTAATTCCCGCCAAGCCGAGTAATGCCAATTACGACCTCGCGGGTTTGTCAAAGACTGAAACTCCCTTCTCAATGCCTACTTCGTGCGTGTGCTGACTTATATCCGAATTCCAAGACAATGTCATCGTGAATTGACGAAAGGGGCTTGAGACCTGACTGAGACCTTTTTGACGCCAACGCAGGACAATTGCAAGCCGGAGCACGAGGCCTCGTCCCCGACGACCTAGTATTATTATCTTTATCGTGAAGCGGCATCGTGCTTCGACCTTGGCTTCGCAGCATGTTCATGATGTTCCTCAACATAGTAGCATACTTATCTAATTGCACAGCACCGCACAGTAAATATGTAGTCGCAAGTAAACATTCCCACAAGGCGTGGCGAGAAAAAGAAAACCCAGAGTCACGACAAGGTCGTTTTTCTGGACTCACATTACTAACTAGCTAGCTCTACGCGCATCAACACAAATAGCCATCCCCTTTTCGCTGACTAAACCTTTCCCCATCTCGGATCCCAACTCATAATCACCAATTGTCTGCCTCCTTCTCCAAGATATGCCCCCCAAAAAAGCATGGCTTTTAATCCAAAACTCGTCCAGCCACCGCCGCTGCACTGCTGTCTTTGGTGGTTGTCTTCTTGAGAGCCTTGCCCAACTGGATCTCACTCAGGAAGCCAGCTGGACGACCGCCACCGGAAGGAGGAGCAGGTGCATCGCCAGGAGGCGGAGGAGGCGGAGGA